>JADLZN010004803.1:24863-50120 GCA_018155175.1 Sinocyclocheilus anophthalmus
ATCAAGCCGCTGCATTGTTTTTTCCTGAGGTAATCCAAATCTTCTTGAGGTGAATTCTGTCTTATTCATCTCAGCGCGACACGAACAGTAAAAAAAAAAAACTTGAGGTTCTTGCTGCTTGGTTTGCTGATGATGGGGGCAGTTTACAACGCCACGCGATTCACGTGGATGATATAATTATCTATAGCCGCTTCAAGTGCATAGGAGTGGCTTACCCCCTCTTCTTTTGGTCGCATTAGATGTAATGAAGGGGACATTGAAAGAAATGACATCGTGTGGTTTCTATGATTACTTTATCACAGAATATTGCTTTCGATAAGACTTGCTTGTTTAAAAGTAGACAAGCTTTCATCGAGATATATCTCATGTCTACTGTGTTGAGAAATTTGCTGAGTACCGGTCATTTTAAGTGACGCGTTCTAAAGAAAGATCATGCCAGACAAGGCGGCCGACGAGCAACCCCCCCCCCCCCTGTTTGTTTCTATTTTATAAAGCAACAAAGGTTTGTTGTTATTTTGTGTGTATACAAATAAAAGTAGACCCTTTACAGATTAGATTGATGTATTGCTCTTATCTGTAAGATCAAAACTGAAAGTGTTATTTAAGTTCTTTTCGGTGTTATCAGGAGAAGATGCCACAAAACACGTATCAGCGTTAGTCGACCCCAAAGGGTTAAAGGAGAAGGCTGGGCCAATCGTGGGCAAGCGCATCCCTTTTCGTTCGAAAATAGAGTGGGCAGTGGAGAGTTGTCTTCTGAGGCGAAGAGGTCGACCTTTGCCTTCCCGAAGATCTCCCATATTCTCCGAACCGTCTGGGGTGAAGCATCCACTCGCCAGAGGGGATGTTGCTCCGAGATTGCATGTCTGCTCCCTGGTTCAGTTTGCCTGGTATGTGCGTTGCTTTTAGGGAGCGCAAGTGGCAATGTGCCAACTCTAGTAGGCTCTTTGCCATTCTGAAGAGGCGTGGGGACTAAAGGCCGCCCTGGCGATTTATGTAGGATACTACCGTCATGTTGTCTGATCGGACTTAGACATAGCATCCTTCTAGATGTGGTAGGAAGGACTGTAAGGCCTGCCATACTGCCAGCATTTCCAGGCAGTTGATGTGCAGCTTTGTCTCTTCGCTCGACCACGCGCCAGAGGCTGGTCTGCCGTCGCACAGGGCTACCCAGCCTGTGTTTGACGCATCTGTGAAGATGACCTTCCTTTTGTGCATCATCCCCAGGGGTACGCCCTGTTTGAACCACGAAGGGTCCTTCCAAGGGGCAAGGACTGCGATGCAGGCATGATCCACCTTGATACGAAGGCGTCTGTGATGCCAAGCTCGGGATGGAACCAGGGGTTTCAGCCAGTCTTGAAGAGGCTGCATGCGAAGGAGGCCTAACTGCAGTACTGGCGATGCAGAGGCCATAAGGCCCAGCATCCTCTGAAACACACTGAGAGGAAGGGACGCGCCAATCGTGAAAGCGGTCGTCAGCCGCTGTATAGCCAGGACACGTTCTGGCGAGGCTACAGCTCTCATTTGGGTTGAGTCGAAGACAGCCCCCAGAAATTAGATTTGTTGGCTGGGAATCATTGAGCTTTTGGCGTAATTGACCCTGAGCCCCAAGCACTCTAAGTGGTTGAGGAGGGAGGATCTGTGGGCTATCAGCTCGGCCTCTGACTGGGCTAAGACAAGCCAGTCGTCGAGGTAATTCAGAATGCGGATTCCCATCTGTCTCAGAGGGGAGAGAGCCGCATCTATGCACTTCGTAAAAGTGCGAGGAGCCAGGGACAGCCCGAAGGGAAGGACCGTATATTGATATGCCACTCCCTCGAAGGCAAATCTCAAGAAGCGCCTGTGACGGGGTGCTATCTGAATGTGAAAGTAAGTGTCTTTCAGATCCAGAGAGAAGAACCAGTCTCCTGGGTGAATTAGCGAGAGGATCTGTTTCAAAGTGGTCCTTCTGAATGCGCACCTTACTAGGGCGTGGTTCAAAATCCTGAGATCGAGGATGGGCCTGAGGCCTGACATGCTCTGAGTTGGCGGTTCTACGATTTCTATGGCCCGTTTCGCCAGCAGCACAGTCATCTCGGCACGAAGAATGCGAGCGTTCGTGTTCCCTACTAAGGTGGGGATCACACCACAGAAACGTGGGGGTTCTCGAGCGAATTGGAGTAGATAACCTCGTTTTATAATCCCCATAACCCCCTTTGACACGCCGGGGATGGCCTGCCAGGCCTCGGCCCTTGTGGCAAGGGGTTGAATTGGTTCGGGTGGCGGGTCGCTGTGAAGGGACCCGGGGCTCGCCGTGTTTGTAAGAGGAAATTTGCTCTCTTTTTGAGTATGTTTGTGTTTTATTTTGTCCGCTATCACAGCGGTTGTACACTTGGGCGCTAGAATGGGCCCTTTGCATGCAATAAACACATTTTTCCCAGCACCCAGAACTGGACGGGGTGACTGGGAACACATACAAGGTTGTTTGGGGGGTGGTCCGGCCGCAGCGAGACTTGGCCCCCTCCTCTTCCTTCCTGAGGGATCAGGATGGCTTCTGAGGCGCAGTGTTAGGGCTGCACGATAAATCGAAATGGAATCGAGATCACGATTCGACAGAAGCTGCGATTGTCATGCGTATCTATCAGTGAAGCACGGTTCTGTGGTCAGCAGTAAATCTCCATCCGAAGGCCAGAGGGCACTCTCGCACTGAAACTCCAAATACGCCCCGCAGAAGAATGAATAAACAGAAGATGCTATCGCTGCAGCTGATAAAACAGAGATTAGATCACTGCTTTCATTGACTTCAACGTGGATAATAAACACACAACTACGGCAATATATGGTTTATCTGAGTTCTTATAATTTTCATTAAAATAAAAGTATATTTATAATGCAATGCCTTTGCTTAAATACTATGAAATAGGTTGCGTGCCTTATTCTGTGTAAGAAGCCACATCATCTCACAGAAGGATTTATTTCAAACACTCGACAGACGTTATGAAGTGAGTTTGCAGTAAAAATATTTTATAAAATGTGGTATTTTCACATGCTTTCAGATGGAGCAGCATTTACTTCACAGAGCAGTAGTTCACTGAGAAGCTATGCAAACAACAGCTGTCATTATCGCGAACGATATCTTCGATTTCAGAATCGCGCAATAAAATCGTCTTTTTTGCGTAACTTGTAAGTGAACTACGGCTCTGTGTAGTAAATTCTGCTCCATCTGAAAGCATGTGATGATGATTTACTGCTGATTACAGAACCAGCTTTACTAACAAAATGCGCATGACAATCGCATTCGATTAATCGTGCAGCCCTACGCAGGGTCCAGCACAATCTTGGGCCGGGATCCCTGGCGCTTCGGGAAAGGGTGGCGCTTTGCAGAGCGCGAGCGCTGCCTGGGCTCAGGCCGTGCAGAGGGCTGAGCAGCAGGAGGCGTGGTCTTGGCTGGCTGTTGAGTCGGTGCAGGCTTGGGGCGACTGGCAGCAGCTGCAGAAGTGTCGCATGGCTTGGGACGATTTCTGTGCAGCTGTGAAACACTCGGCGAATCCTTCCACAGCAGGTCCGAAAAGGCCAGTGGGGGTGACCGGGGAGTCAAGGAAGATGGTTTTATCCGCTTCTTTGATCTCTGTCAAAATCAGCCACAAGGGGCGTTCCAGCACCACCAGGCTGGCCATTGACCTCCCAATGGCCTGTGCAGTTGTCTTTGTAGGGCGCTGCGCAGCTCTCTGAATGCTGCAGAGTGTTCTGGCCCAGACTCATCCATGGCGCGAAGGAGCTTCGCCTGGATACACTTGGAGCACCGCCATAGAGTGTAACGCAGACACAGCCTGGCCTGCCGAGGTGTAAGCACGACCAGCGAAGGCTGAAGTCGTTTGGCAGGGCTTCGAGGGATGAGCGGCCTTCCATCCGATGGCAGCGGGGGGGCAGAGGTGTGCAGCCACAGCTTTGTCCAGAGGAGGCAGCTTATCGTAGCCCTTCTGCGCAGCACCGTCAACCGTAGTGAGGGCGGGAGAGACAGAAGAGCGTAAAAGAGCTGAGTAGGGGGCGCGCCATGACTTAGTGAGTTCATCATGAACTTCTGGGAAGAATGGGCGCAGGGGGGGCCCTCCGGGGGCTGGGGAAGCAGGGGTCTGCGGCGTCCGCAGAAACACCATCTAGGCGGCGAGTGGCTTCAGGCGGAAGACACTCCAACCGAGCTCCTCGCGGCTTTGATTAGGACACGGATGAGATCGGGTGTCCCGTACCAAACTGGCGTCGATCGGCTCAGCAGACGCGAGGGGGCAGGGTCAGCATGGAGCCCGAAATATCCTCAGACCCACCTATATGATGGCCCCCTCTTAGGTGTTATATGAGATGGTTCATTAATTTGTATTGCTCCTGCATCGATCCCCCAATCTAATCAAGAATAAGGCACTCGCGCTGGCCAGTTTAGGGTGCACGGGTCAGAGTTGATGTGGACTGAAACGAGATGGGGGAACACCCTCTTTGTCGGAGATTTTTTTGTTAGTGAGGTGAGATGAGCCGACTGTTTAAGGCACTCATATTTCGAGCGCTGTGATCTGAACCCCGCTGGTTTTTCCCACAGGTTCCTGGGGGGGATCATGAAATGGGGGCGGTCAGCCCACGGGCGGGCATCATTCGGCCCCGGGCACCTCTTCCTCGTGAACAGAACGCTATTGCGAGCGCAAAGAGGCGATACTCTGCTCCGCAAGTGGGAGCATGAGCTCAGTGGAGGGCGGCTTTGCGTGGGATTTCCAGATTTATTGTTTCGCAGCATTCAATGGCCCTGTAATCAGAGTGCAGTGGTGTTCATTGTCACGAAGCCCCAGCTTGTCGGCGCGACATTTGCCAACAACGCACAGACAGGAAATTTGCTCTTTTTTGTTACCACAAGCAGGAAAGCGTCAACACAGGCGCTCTTCAGAGGGCCTCTGTGTGATTTGCGATTCCCTTTTTCCGAGTCAGCACCAGATTTTGTATCATGGCATGCGGCTATGCTTTTGCGATCGCGTGTGGGCCAGCTTCGTTCTGCTCGGCTCTGAGCAGACGCCCCGCTCTCCCTGCCGTATGCTTATGAGGACACCCAGACGGCCACCCGGCGGCCACAGACGATCTTGCTGCTGCAGAACAGCGGCTGGATCAGCTTGCAGGTGAAGGCTTCAAATCTCGTAGAATCAGTGAAGAGCAGTAGATGTCGTCGCTGAAGGAGAAAGAATCAGTGATCCTATGCCGAGCACCTGCTTATATAGCCAGATGTCCCGGCCATTTTGGCGGACTCGGGCACACTGCTTCGCCATAGGCTCCGCTGCGCCATTATTAGTTCATTTCTGAAACAATGGCAGTCCAGATGCACTGCTGTGATTGAAAAGAGGCTTCAGTAAATCGGAGAAAATAAGTTTCCCGTAGCGTCTAGCGACGCAGTACGAAGTGAAGTATTGAAAGGGAACACTGTTTTTTCATGCACCTTTCAAGTTTGAGATTTTGGGTTTTTTGTTTTTTCATAAAGTGTTTTTTCAGACTAGTGGAAAGAAAACATCCAAAAGACACTGTTAAGTGTTTATTTTATAGCACTGTATCTATTGTGTCAATAGATTTCAATTACAATACATATTTTTAAAGGCTGTTTTCTCAAAATTAGGTTTTTCTCCTACACTGAGCCATAAATCTTCACTTCAGCTCTTACACACACCAAACTTTAAATTTTTATTCCTGTCTATATCCTAAAGGTTTTTACAGAGGAATTTGTTTATGTATCATTTGCTTGATTATATACAATATTTTATTCCCCCAAAAATTTTGAAAATAGTGTTTTCTGTCCATTCTAAGCATTTTCTGAATTATGGAGTGACAAAAATCAGATACCCAAAATTCCCTCTATATGTGTCACATGTAGTGTCTCGCCTTAAGAAAAACACATACAACAGATAATTAACCTATATACAGTTAATTCTATACTCGTTTAATCGACATGACCATTTTAACTGTATCTTTAACCATAAATCTTAATACATAGGCTATGCTACCTTTCAAATGCTAGTTGATCGTGCTTGAAAAACGAAGCTCGCTAAATAGTTAGCAGCTAGACTTATTTCAACAGGAAGTTTATTCTTTCTTCTGGGAACAGTGTATTTTACAAACCTAACTGTGCTGGGGGTTTTTTGCTTACTTTCTATATTAAAGTTAGTTAGAAAAGAACTTACCTTGACAAGGAGACATCCTTTTCCCCATCGTTGTTGTTTGAAGTGCATAGTTCAGCGACGGCACATTGCGCATGCACAGTGATGTGAAGTTAACCGCTCAAATGAAGAAACCAAAATATTAAGTTTACTCAACTTTCTTATTTATGTTCATTGGACTAAATATACTAATCATTCAGTTGACTTGCTTTTATATGTAAACTTACAATTTTGATAAAAAATGTGTCCACTTGACTTCAAATTTTAAACTGAGTTAATGATAAAGAATCAGAATGTGACGTAACGCCGTGTTGATTTTGGGAAACTGCTTTGTTTATCTGCCATACTTGCAGGATAGCATTGCCTTTACGCTATTGAATTTAGGGCAGTATTTGATTGTTTGTCGTGATTGTGAAAAATGTCACCAGTGTATGTCATTCATGCTGCATCGAGAATTGCAATAGTAACTCAGATCATCGTTCTGAGAGAAAACTGGACAATGCAATATGTTTTTTCACCTTTTCTATGCGTAAAAACACCAAGGGAAGGAGGTTCTGGAGAAGACGTCGAACAGTAAATCTGGTAATGTCACTGATTAAAGCCACTAACTCTCACTCAGTAAAAGAATCACATTGCTGTGTGTTTTGAAAAGTTGATTTGTTGGGTTAATAGTTAACTTAACTCTTTGCGAGCTGACTCTCTTCACTAGGCTTGTGAATTAGCACGAACTTGAACAGGGGACTTTCTCAAATGCTTAACGGGGCTAATTCCAAGACAGTGATAAAGACCAAAATGTAAAAAAGCATATAATATGGGCAGAATTGAATATAAGCTCAAAATGTGAATGCAAAGGTTTAATTTACCGTTCAGCATTTTTCCTCTCATATAAAGACATCTGAATGCCCCGAGGACAGTACACACATCTTACTAATAAAGCATAATATGTGCAGAAAAACAGATGAGCCTAAAATATGAACTTTAAATATCACTGTCTTAATCCATAAGCGCTTTCTACATTACAGTTCCCTATCGATACTTCACTCGCACTGCGTCTTGCTTCAGACGCTATGGGGAAAACTCCTTTTTCTCAGAATACTGAAGCAATTCAATAACGCAGTGTGGCGGAATTGCACGAGCCTATGGCGACAAAGCCCGCCAGAGTCCGCCTCTGGCTATATAAGCGGGCGTTCGCCATAGGATTTTCAGATTTCTTCTCCTTTAGCGACGACGACGTTCTTCGCTGATCTACGAGACTCGAAGCCTCTCGCCATAGAATCGCCTTCGCAGTGGATCAAGCTGAATCAGCAACCCTCTTCTCGACTGATTCACTGCTTCTCTGCCGCCTTCAGCGTCGCAGCAGCAGCAGTCCCAGCTGATCCCCTGCCGCCTTCCGGGGAGCCTAAAAGAGCTTATTTCTAAGAGGTAAGTTCTAAAAGAGCTACATTTCTAGCGTCGTTGTTGCAAATGTTGCACTGCGAGTGTGGCTCATGCAAGGATACAGAAGGGCAGTGAGTGCGTCGCCTGTCTGGGCAGCCCCCACACAGAGACTGAGAGCATGAGAGCATGAGTCTCTCTCTTCTCCATTCGCGGACCACCTTCATAGAAGGCAGCCCCGCTCTCCCGTTTCTCCTCTCTCAGTGAGCCTCGGAGAGAGAAACAGCGGAGTCTGGGAGCTAAGCAACCGGGTCTGAGCGATCTCACGCCGACACAGAGCCTGCGTGCTCGCTCTCCCCGCTGCGCTTCAATCCGTATCTTACACGTGAAGATCAGCGCCACTCATTACATTTTTGTACTCTTTGCCTCAGAAGGCAACTCTCTCTGCCCAATTTACTTTTCGAAGGACAGGGATGTGTTGGCCCACGACTGGCCCAACCTCCTCCTTTACGCTTTTCCCCTGATCGCTTTGATTCCACAGGTGATCAGGCGAGTCAGAGAACAGAGACTCAAGGTTCTGTTGGTGGCCCCGCTCTGGAGGAACCAACACTGGTTCGCAGAGCTGTCTCGGCTGCTCTCAGCAGCCCCGTGGCCCATTTCCCTGAGACGAGACCTCCTCTCTCAGGCGAACAGAATGATATGGCACCCCCAGCCCGAGCTGTGGGCTCTGCACCTCTGGCCTCTCAATGTGAGCCTGCAGACCTCTCCAAGAGCGTGCTAAATACAGTATCTCAGGCTAGGGCACCGTCTACGAGATGACTTTATGCCCTTAAATGGTTTGTCTTCTCCGCCTGATGTATGACCAGCGGCACAGACCCATTTTCCTGCGACATATCTCTGATATTGTCCTTCCTGCAAGAGCTGTTGGATAAGGGTCGTTCCCCCTCTACGCTCAAGGTCTATGTAGCAGCCATAACAGCCTCACACGCTCCAGTGGCCAGTCGGTGGGCAGGAACAACCTAGTTGTTAGATTTTTGAAAGGGTCTTGGAGGCTCAACCAACCTCGCCCTGTCACCGTCCCTACATGGAACCTGCCCACAGTGTTGAGGGCTCTGAAGAGCCCTCCATTTGAGCCACTACAGTCCATTGACCTTCGTCCCCTGACGCTAAAAACCGCTCTGCTACTGGCGTTAGCATCGGTAAAGCGTATGAGAGATCTGCAGGCACTCTCGGTGTGCCCCACCTGCCTCGAATTCGGGCCCAACAACTCAAGGGTCGTCCTGAAGCCGAGGCATGGTTATGTACCTAAAGTGCTCTCAACTCTGTTCAGAGCACAGGTAATAGCTCTTTCGGCGCTTCCTCCTTTGGAGCAGAACCAAGAGCTGAATTTACTCTGCCCCGTCAGGGCATTGAGAATATATAGTGATCGTTCCGCCCCGTTCAGGCAGTCGGAACAACTCTTTGTATGCTTTGGTGGCCGCACCAAGGGGTTTCCGGTCACGAAGCAGAGACTTTCCAAATGGATAATTGACACTATCAAGCTAGCGTACTCTTCTTTGGGCCTACAATACCCCATGGGAGTAAGAGCCCACTCAAAAGAGGCGTTGCCTCTTCGTGCTTGTTCTAGCGGTGTGACCATTGCAGACAAATTTGTGCGGCGGCCAGCTGGGCCCGCCGTCCCCATTTACCAGCTTCCCGGCAAAATACTTGGTCCCTCTGGGACCCATTGGTGCTCAAGGCAAGTTAAGTATTAGTCGTTCCTCTAGCATAGCACGGCAGGTTTGGTAATGGTTCTGCATAGGGTCTTAGCTAGACGCAAGTAGAGTGACTAGTGTATCGATAGGGAACGTACTCAGGTCATAACTTAACCCGGTCCCTAGATACGGGAAAGAGCACTGCGTTGCTCGGCAGTGCATGTGATGCACGGACTCAGTCGCACTCAAGTCGAAGTAACCTGAGGATCTATGGCACAGTGACTGCTTTAGATAGTCAGATGCCAGCACAATTCTGGCGGACTCTGGCGGGCTTGTCAAATAGGCTCGGGCAGCTCGGATGCCAAGCCATGGTAAGTTTTTAATTCACTGAATCGAACCAAGGGCCGTGCGTTACATTGCGTTACTGAAGGCTTCAGTATTCGGAGAAAAAGAGTTTCCCCATAGAGTCTAAAGCAAGACAGTTACTCATTCCAGTATCTCAGGGCATACCGAGGGTAAGTTAGGTAACCGAGTACAGTTTTCTAAAGAGAGGAAAATGCTTTACATTTAAACATGTCGCGTTATTCTGACTCATTTGCATGTCTTTTAGCATCAATGTCTTAGTACATTAAACCAGCATTTTAAAATGCTACAAAACTGTTCATAAGCTCCTAGGGATTTGATTTTGCTTGTCATTTGTTAAAATAAATATAAGAAGTACAGTGAGTCCGTGACTGTTCGCTGAATGTGACCCACAATCTCTGACTCTCCTCAGTGGCCATGGAAAAATTTATATTTACAATAACAACAATTATACTTCATCACTGAAACATTTCCAACAAAGAAATGGATGAACATCTGTCAGCTTGTTGAACACACTTTTATTTGGATAATCTACCATATGATGGCTGAAGCAGCAGTGAGCGTCCAGTGGGCAACACTGTTTTCTCGCTAATCAGGTAATTATTGTAAACCAAATTCTACAAAACCTAAGAGAAAAAAATCTAATTATCATGCAGTGCGATAAAATAGCTTCTCTTCTCTATATAGCTTCTTTATTTATTTACATATTTTATCTGTCAATAAGTCAGAATGAGAAGTAACCATGGGAACGGATAGCGTATCCTGTTAATATGGTGGCGCCTTCTCGAAATGCAATGCAGAGTGAAAAGATCGTGGCGTAACTCCTCATTCTCTATTTGCAAGTTGGAGTTTTTAGAGTGTTGCTTTATTATCTGTGACAGGCTGGAAGAGAAGGTAAATGTTCTTAATATTTAATCGAATGAAAGTCCTTTCATTATCATAAGTGAATCCTGGTGTGTCTGGCGCTAATTTATTCATCCCATGTAAGTTCTGAAATTCCTCATCAGGGCTAATGAGAAGATAAGTGTGCTAAACTCAGAGGTGTTCGACTGCAAGGCTTTTCTCTGCGCTTCACTGTTCTGCTTTAATCAGCACAGTGACTCAGGGCCGTATCAGATTGACTACAGGCCTAGAAAGTAAACATGGTGTAAAGCTCATTTTTGCTGCTTATTTACTCTGCTTTTCCCGGGTGATCTCGTGGTTTAGATGTGATATTCTTGCCCCTGAGGCTAACAGTAGTCCCCATTTCAGATCAGAAAATGTGCTTTTATTGGTTTTTCCTTCAGTAAAGCCTTAATTTTAATTGAAAATTGTGATTCCGTATGTGCAGTTTTGCACTTTGTTTCTGAAGAATGCAATGTATCCAAAACACAAGGACACACAAGTTATTAATATCCAATCAAGTCTCTTAATCTCTTAAAATATTTTCTCTTGTGCTGGTGTAAGTTCTCTTGGGAAATAATATTACTAAGCAAACATTTCCGAAGAAATTTTTAACAGCCAACTTTGAATCTATTGCAGAGTTTTTATCTATAAATTGCTCTTTTATAGTAGTTAAACTTATGAAAACAGCCAAGGACGTCGCATCTTCTTTTGATATTAAAACACCAATATACAATGATAATGCATATTAAAAAGTCAAATCAACATGAAATCAAATTTTGACAAACTTTTTTGGTATTACGGAAAAAAATAAGGAGTAAAATGTTAGAATAAACAAATAATGATCTCATTACAAAGTGATTCCAGATGGATCAAATCAAGTCTCGTTAAATATCCTTTATTTCATTGAATTAGTTCGAAAATACACAAGGTTACTTGTAAAAATGTATTGTGATCTGTTTTTCATGTTGACTTTAACACAAGGATCGTTTTGAAGTGAAGTGAAGTGAATGTGTGTGTGTGTGTGTGTGTGTGTGTTTTGTTGCTGTGGTGAATAGATCACTTGACCTCGTTATCTCTTTGCATATCATTAAGAAAGATTAATTGCATCTTTTATCCTTTTCCTGCTCCTTCCATTCCCACTTAGAATAAAACAGTGAGATTATATGTGACCTTAAAGTTTTCCAATTTGCACAATTTTACAAGTGTTTAATAAAATGCTATACATTCAGATTCTGGAGGTAAAATCCCTTTCATTTTCCCCATAGAGAATAAGATTTAAAGCTGTTTTTTCCATTGAGAAAGAGATTTTTGTATCTTTTGTCATATCCCTTTTTTGGTTCAAACAAAATCAAATAAAAATTAAAATAAAATTTCAGACCTGGTTGCTTTATGGATTTAAACTCTTGAAGGTTCTTCTGAAATCGCTATGAAGAAAAAGAATCAGCTCTAAGCTTATTAGTATTCACAAGTGTGTACAGTAATGTTTACATATGCATTTTTGCTGAACTATACAATATGGACAGCAACTAAAACGTCTATTTACATATGCAAAGCTTTAGGAATGTAAAAATCATTTTGAAATATTTAAAAAAACTTGTATAGCTATATTTAAATTTTACACCGCCAATGATTTCCTAAGTTATTATAGTTAACTAAACTAATACCAAAATTTAAACCATAAAAAAGTTACTTGGAAAAAAAAAACATTATCTGAAATTAAATTAATAAATAAATAAATTGATTAATTAAAAAAAGCAACATTTCTCATTGTCCTTTAGTTTAACTAAAATAAAACAAATCAAAATGAATAAAAAAACTATATAGACATTAAAAACGAATCAAATGATAAAAACACAAAACAAACTTTAACTAAAATGAAAATGAAAAATGTATTCAAACTATAATAGTATATCAGTGACTCAAAAATAACATTGATAATTGTAGTTACAAAATCCTACATATACGTTTTTATGAAATATGTACAAATATCTAAACTAATGATCTCATTAGTAATTAGTCATGAGTCCCTCTTTCAGTGTTTTATCACCTGCCATGCAAGTTGAAAAGTAATTGCACACCAAAAAGTTTCATCCTGCATTCATATAATTTTAATCAAAAGTAAATCCTTTGTTTAATTCATTCAAAAGCAGCACATCGAGGCCTGTGCTATTGATTGTAAAAGCTGAAGATTGAATGAGCTATTCAAGTCTTTGCTGAATTACAGGCCTGTAGTAACGGTAAAGCAAACAATGGCAGCTCAGGTGTGAGAGCAGAAGGTTGAAGAAAACATCTTCTCTTCTAACTGAAAGTTACACAGCTTTTCTAACAGACGGAGTGCGGCTTATTCATGCAGCCTTCATGCATTTCAAATGAAAAGCTCCTAAATTCACCTGATTACCTGAGTGTTCCCGTATGCTGATGCCATCAGCGCTTGGCATTTCAATTACTGCACTAGTGGCAAATCATAATCAATTAAAGGTGCGTTTCAATGAGCCACCGAAGCACCTGAGCTCTAATGCAAAACAAAACATGCGATTTTCCAAAGATTAGTCCTCCGGCATCGACTCAGAGCACAGCAATTGGTTTAGTGTCAGATTTGATCACAATTTGGCAATCCCATTTCCTTCTGCTGATTCTTGAGATATGAGAGAAAACAAGTCCTGCGGTTTCACCCGCCATTCAGATTTGAGAAATGTAAAACATTTTGGCTTTGAATCAGAGAAAATACAAAAATCAGATGTTAGAGGCAGTCTTCATCCTGAAGTTTCATCTTGTGAGTACCATTTGGACCATTTGTTGAATATTATAGATATTATTTAAATAGTCAAATGTCACAAAATCTTGGAATTTTAAAGTAACTTCCATAATATTTAGTAGGTCATATTAGTACACCACAATGTACAAAAGCAATTGCTTTTTATCACATTTTTACCTGACTTTGAATGTTAAAAATGTTAACTACATACAGTATAAACACACGTTCGAGCAACAATATTTCCACTAATGTTATTCCAGCAAGCCAAAAGTAATTTGACCAATTATATATTGATCTATGTTTAGGATGTGTTACTGTGATTTGTTAAGGAGTTTTGGCAGTTTGCATACATGGCAGCATAGATAAATAATGCAGTTGCTGTTATACACTGTTAACAGTGTTATACACTTTTCTTTTTTTTATCTTTTCTAGTTGAATCTCATATTATAATTATATATATATATATAATTATATATATATAGATGATATACTGTATATATGAAAAGTCAAAAGTATTTATGGGAGAAAAATCATACTTTTTACAGTATGGATATTATTGGCTATTTGTAATGCTATGGTTGTTAAGTTGTCATTATTGTTAGTATTTGTTGTGTGGTGATGTTAAGAGCTCATCCTTTTGCATTTGTTTTTCACCATTATTGCATCATACGTTGCAGTTTATGTCCAAATACATTTATACAGAAAAGCATATTTTCCATGTATCTTATTTTTGCAAAATTGGAAAAAATTGGGGAAAAAAACAATTATTGACTTTTATTTTATTTTATTTATATGTTTTCTGTCAAGACAAACAAAATGGCTCACTCTATTTAATTTGGTTAATTACAGAAATGGATGCTTCAACATCTTAATTGAGTTGTGAGTTGGAAGGGCGCTGTTGCTCAGATCAGTCATTTATCATTTCAGTTGGAGCAACCATAAGCCAGACAGTGATTGGAGAGAATATGGGCCACTAAAATAGGACCGCTGAGTAAGTTAATCTACTAGTTGTGACAGACGTGCGGAGGAGGATAAAAAGGATTAAGGAAATGCAAGGTCACAGGTGATCAACGTGGTGTGTGTGTGTGTGTGTGTGTGTGTGTGTGTGTGTGTGTGTGTGTGGACATTGCTCAGCCGGTGGAATATAATCTCACTGTAGAGATATATACGTAACACAATATTGAAGAAGCTTATGTCCTTCCCCCACAGAGATGCTAATGTATTAATAATGAAAGAATTACAATATGTAACCATAACGGTTATAACATCAGATGGATTATGCGTGCAAATGGTGGGTGCCAGAGGGGGTATGAATCGTGATAGGTTTACCTTGTTTTTTTTTTAAACGTATTAAAATAGCAAACTGTTTATGTCATGTTCTCAACACTGGATACATATGCTTCTGTTGTTTTTGCACAAAATGATGTCACTTCCTGGAGGATGATGATGAATTATTGGCTTTTGTTTGTTCAAGGCAGTGTTATTTTAGTATTATTGATATGTTTTTTTTGTAAATATGTTAAATTGTATTTTAATTTTCCATTTTCTATTTTCCCTTTCGTTTTAGTTAAATTGTAGTTTTTATAGCTAAAGTTAAGTTTTAGTAATTTTGTTGTGTTTATATAGTATTTTTTATTTATTAGTTTTAGTTTGTTTATTGCATTTATTTTGTACTTCACAAAAGTAAACTATTTTTTTTACAGAAATGAGAAATGTAGAAACAAATAGCATTTTTTAATGGTTTAGTTAACTGTAATAACCCTGGTTCAAGGGATTTTTCATAAGACTAATAGGTTGAAAATGTATATTTAGGACACAGGGAAAACCTATTCACTGCTTATCAATTAAAACAATATTCCCAAGAAATCGTCATGTTTGAAATATTTTGGTTAGACAGAAACACCTGTAATAAATTGTCACATTTGAAAATTAGAATGCTTTGCATCATTAAAAATGGTTTGTTTAATATTTTATCCAATACTTTGATGCATTCGATGGATTGAAAGTATGCATAGGAATGAACCCAGTGCTCAGATAGCGAAGATGTCTGAATAGCATAAAAAGTGAAAGAACATTCTCAGAATATGTTCCTTTAATCTGTAAGTGTGTAAATTTGATTATGCAGTGCTGATTCCAGCCGGATAAGGAGGAGACAGCCCCCTACTGTCCCTGAGATTCAGCAGATCCAATTATACTGGTTCAGAGTTTCAAAAGCCCAATGCTACATGCATGATCTTCTGGCTCTTTGATGGGCTTCCCCTTGAAATGAGGTAACATGCATTGAGTCTGGCCTCTGTTAACACTGTTTAGTCAGCTGGAAAATTAAGAATATCGGTCAAAGACCAGAGGGTTGTTGGAGTTGAGCTTCTGAAGGCCAGTTTAAACTTTCATACATTCAGTCCAAATGAAAGCACCACTTCTGTGTGTCCTCAAGACCATGTTAAATCTCTGTGATTTCATTAATGTCATGTAATATTTCAAGCGGAAGTATGCAGTTTTATCATTTAACCCTGCAAAGTGTAACACTGTGCGACCAACACAACACAGCAACAATGCCTCAACCAATAGCGTAAGTTTAGGGTGGGACTATCTGTTTGGCTGACCAATGGAAGACAGGGGGAGTGTCTCAAAAAATCAGTTTGAAATGTGATATTTGCATTTCTGAAACTAGTGATGCTACTGAAGTTACACACTTCAGATTTAGCCAGAGGTTCAAAATAAAATTAAAAACTAATAAATAATTATAATCTAATATCATAAAATAAAAAAAATAAGTAATAATACAAACGTATAACATCAATAAATAAAAATAAACCCACAATCAGATTTTCTGATAGGTACACTGAATAAAGTATTAAAAAAATATAGAAGGCAATTAATAAAAAGCGGCACACCATAGTTATAACAGCAAAATAAATCAACTTTTAAGAGGGGGAGAAATGCTCCCTCATATCTTTGAATTTCATGTTTTGATTTTCAGGTCATTTTTGTTTTATTTTAGGTACTGTATTAGGACTTTGGGTATTAGAAAAGGGCATTATAAATAAAATTTATTATTATTGTTATTTAATTTTATATGACAACCAGGATTTGTATTGTGTCTGTTTGCATTTAATGTCTAATTTGTGTCCTGAAACAAAACCACTGTCACGGGCTCTTAGCATTTCTTGAATTATTAATATTTTCTCTTTCCTCTCATCTGCAGACTGCAGTGAATGTCTAAAACATGTAATTCATATTATCATATCATATCATAGCGCAACCTGAGCACTGCAGTTTGAGGTCATTTCTCTGCATGCTTTTTTGTGTGCTCTCTGGAGTCTCCCATGTTTGGGACAGTCGGCAAAATGCAAGATCTATAAGACCGAAACCACACCAGCCGAATGCTAACAAGAGTCTAGAGCAATGCTGAGTGTACAGTAATACAATATTGATTTGTCAGGAGCAATGATATTAACTTGACTAGGTGGCAAGAGTTGCGTCTGACACTGATGTTAGTGGTGCAAACATAAACGAATGGCCAGAGTTCCCTCAAGGTTCATGCAAGTGTCAACCAACAATCTCATGAAAACATTTCAGCCCAGGGCACCGGATTACCATATTAATGCTATTATCAGAAAATTGTTATGCATAATATGCATGGCATCTGATGTTTATGAATTAATGTTAACACCACCCTTACAATAATTTAGCAGCTACATTGTCTGTTTTATGGCCACGTGTCAATGGTTACTATGAATCAAACTGTGTTATGTGTTATGGAAGAGCAGTAAATCAAATAACACTGCAAAGCCATAGGCAAGGTCACTCTGGTTATATAAATAATTTAGAATATGGATATATTATGCATTGTCATTTATGCTGTAGGCCTATGTTATGCAAATCTAAGAAGAAAATGCAATTTTAATTCTTCATTGTAATTCTCTTCTTTAATTAGATATTGGTTTTAATATTGTATCTACCAAAAGTTTCTATTTATCGAGTGTCTAAACTAAGAACAGCACCCAAAATATGAATAGCTAATTAAGTTTAATTAAATACTAATTGTTGTGCTGTTGCTTAATAAGTTCATTAAAAGGTTAAACTAAATGTTGTTTTTTATTGTTGTAGGTAAAAATGTTTATTTCTGCTATCAGAAATGTATCAAAACATAAACATAAAAGTAGTGTTATATATATCTATGTCTATATCTATTTATTTATTTCCACTATCACTTATTGGCTTATTTACTATCCACTAAGCATCGTTATCCGCCTTAAATTAAAATAAATCAATAGGCCTACCTCATTATATATAGATATATATATATAATGATATCTATTATATATATATATAAGATATATCTATATTAATTATTTATTCTGACCTATTTGGTTTACTGTTTTATAATTTTTAAGGATGTTTAATAGCCATTGTATCTCTGTTATCACAATTATGTATTAATTTATTTTATATTATTTTTTAAAGGCTATTTAATGGCAAATTTCCATTGTGACAACTTACCCCATGTAGTGTGTTTAAATGAACTGACAACTTGCCCGTTCTCCCT
This sequence comes from Sinocyclocheilus anophthalmus, assembly GCA_018155175.1. Lineage (NCBI taxonomy): Eukaryota > Metazoa > Chordata > Actinopteri > Cypriniformes > Cyprinidae > Sinocyclocheilus > Sinocyclocheilus anophthalmus. The sequence goes on from JADLZN010004803.1 coordinate 42,639, forward strand.
GATTTTATCTGGCAACACGAGGCTCCGGGGATTCGCTTTTCAACTTCATCACCTTGCATTAGTCTTCTTTTCCATTTAACGTGTATTCATCTGAACATGCAGAGGTGAGAGAGTGGCGTTAGCCTACTAATGCAGTGTTTGCGATCTGCGATTCCCGCATGGCTGAGCCCCTGACGCGTCACGCAGCGCGTTTCTATTAAATGCATAATGCGATTTAATTCCCGTTTGTCCATTCCTCAACCTGTCTGCACGCGCTCTCGATGGTCTTAAAGTAAAATTACGTCATTCTAGGTGGAAACAAAGACGAGTTGAGCTCTCCGAGCTCCATCAGATGGAGAGAGAGCAGCTCCCTCACCAAACTCCCCCTGCGATCCGGATGGGATACAGATGAAGAGAGGCCATTCCATAGCATTCCCAATGGTCAGGTGGACGCGGGAATTTATGATGCTGATGCTGATGCTGTGCCGTGCAACTGCAAAGAAATGTCTGTGGATTAATAATGCACTTCTGAGTTAAAACATCGCTGTCCAGTTTTTTTTCCGCGGTCGATCCAGAGGACAGCAGATGGGAGCGCTGAATAGGTGATGGTTCTTTTTCTGTTCTTGGTGATTTATTACGGATCTTAAATTTTGTATTTTCACATTGTTATGGGATGATTTTAAATCCCCCTTTTCAGCATAGTCTCGTGATTGGGAATGTACTCATTACCCAATCGATTTTTTTGAGGCTTGGAGACGGGATTTTAATACATGCATACTTGCAGTGCAAATTGATTTACAGTCCTATTATGCAACTGAAACTGTTGTTTCTTTATATGCATCAGTGCATTAGCCAAAACCGCTCTAAACAACATGTGGGCTGGTTTTGATGTGAGAGGACAACAGGGAATGCACTTTTTCACTGGAGGAAGCGTTAGTATGGATTATGGACTCGTATTTTAGCTAAAAACATCTTAATGCTGGATTTGTTTCAGCTTTTGTCTTCTCCAGATGTTGTCTGATGGACTGGAGTGCTGTGGATTAGTGTGATGTTTTTATCAACTGTTTGGACCCATTCTGACGGCACCCATTCACTTGCAGTGAGACACTGATGCATGCTACATTTCTCCAGATATTTTCTGATGAAGAAACAAACTCATCTAGAACCTCGATGTCCTGAGAGTGAGCACATCACCTAAACATCAGGACTTTGATCATCGATCACCTCTGCGGTCTCATTTATAAAATGCATATACGAGCGGAATATCATCAGTTTTGGAGAGAAGAGTGAGAAGCCAGTTCTGTCCTCCAATATCTCAACAAACAGCTGAACCACTGGCAGACGTTCTGATAGACAACATTCAACTGGAAACCATTCAGAAGCTGTATGAATCTTTTCTAAGAAGGTTTGAAGCTGTCTTAAAGGCAAACGCTGGTAAAACAGTGTCTGTTGGCAGTAGTGTGCTTGTCCAGCAGGTGCCAGTGTTTTCCCTCACATCATCGTCTAGCGTTCAGTGAAGTGTTGCCAGGTCCACGGTTGGTTGAAGTGACCCTAATAATGTGATATTTAGCCCCTGGAATACAAATTTTACCGGGGGAACCTTGCCAAAAAAACGTGTATTTTACCGCCCGGAATGTATTAGTCGGGTGTTTGTTGTGAAACCTGGCAACCCTTGTTCAGTGTTCGATGGTCCGTTCAGACGCTTCATTGATGTTTCTTCATGATCTTCAGGATGATCAGGGCTCCAGCAGTGTGGAAAGGGAATGTTCTCAAACATTTGCTGTCCAAACCTCAAAACATCTCACATTTCTCATCATCTCAACACTGAATTACACTAGAAACCTTCACTGTGGAAAACCGGAAGAACTCGACAGTTCCCGCCTAAAGTTCCGATCAACAAGGGTTTAGTAGAGATGCTAGCATGACATGTTCCCTATTATCCAGAGACTACTAAATTCTCCCTAGCAATAACAAAAGTGTTTCAAACACACGAGCACTGTTCAGCTGAATGATAAAGTTTATCCTCTTTAACTTTATGATGTTCTGTTGTTTTGTGTTCATCTGCTGCTCTCATTTGCTCTTTTTACATTGACTATCACTCTATAGAGACTCGTACAATCAGATACAAAATAATTTCTCAAATATTCATTACAATACAGGTGCATCTCAATAAATTAGAATGTCGTGGAAAAGTTCATTTATTTCAGTAATTCAACTCAAATTGTGAAACTCGTGTATTAAATAAATTCAATGCACACAGACTGCAGTAGTTTAAGTATTTGGTTCTTTTAACTGTGATGATTTTAGCTCACATTTAACAAAAACCCACCAATTCCACTATCTCAACTAATTAGAATACTTCATTAGACCAATAAAAAATTTTTTTTAGTGGATTGTTGGCCTTCTGGAAAGTATGTTAAATTACTGTACATGTACTCAATACTTGGAAAGGGCTCCTTTTGCTTTAATTACTGCATCAGTGCGGCCGTGGCATGGAGGATATCAGTTTGTGGCACTGCTGAGGTGGTATGGAATTCCAGGTTGCTTTGATAGCGGCCTTCATGTCATCTGCATTGTTGGGTCTGGTGTCTCTCATCTTCCTCTTGACAATAGATTCTCTATGGGGTTCAGGTCAGGCGTGTTTGCTGGCCAATCAAGCACAGTAAAACCATGGTCATTGAACTAGCTTTTGGTGCTTTTGGCAGTGTGGCAGGTGCCAAGTCCTGCTGGAAAAGGAAATCAGCATTTCCATAAAGCTTGTCAGCAGATGGAATCATGAAGTGCTCTAAAATTTCCTGGTTGATGGCTGCTTTGACTGTGGACTTCAGAAAACACAGCGGACCAACGTCCTCTTTTCAGATGAAAGTAAATTTTGCATTTCATTTGTAAATCAAGGTCCCAGAGTCTGGAGGATGAGTGGAGAGGCACAGAAACCATGTTGTTTGAAGTCCAGTGTGAAGTTTCCACAGTTAGTTATGATTTGGGCTGCCATGTCATCTGCTAGTGTTGGCCCACTGTGTTTTCTGAAGTCCACAGTAAACACAGCCATCTACCAGGAAATTTTAGATCACTTCATGCTTCCTTCTGCTGACACGCTGACCAGTTAAACCATTCAAAGGACCAGTTAAACCAGCAAGTACCAGCTAAACAAGCCAAGGACCAGTTTTAACCGAGCAAGACGAGCATACAGCAAAGTACCATTTAAACAGCAAAGGCCATTTTAAACCCACAAAGGACAGCATAAACCGCAAGGACCAGCTAAACCAGCAAACAGTACCATCATAACCACAAAGACCAGTTTTTAACCAGCAAGGACCGTTTACACCGCAAAGGGACCAGCAATAAACCAGCCAAGGACCCGCTAAACCACAAGGACGCTCTTAAACCAGCAAGAACAAGTTTAACCAGCAAAGGACAAGTTTAAACCACAAAGACCAGCATAAACCATAAAGGACCAGTTAAACAGCAAAGGACCATCATCACCAGCAACTCCACTTAAACCGCAAGGACCACTACCCGCAAGGCCACATAAACCATCAAGGACCAGCAAAAACCAGCCAAAGGACCAGCATAAACCAGCAAAGACCAGTTTAAACCAGCACAGGACCAGCATAAACCAGCAAAAGAAACAGCATAAACCAGCAAAAGGACCAACTTAAACCAGCAAAGGACCACATAACCCAGCAAAAGGACCAGCTTAAACCAGTAAAAGGACCAGCTTAAACCAGCAAAATGACCAGTTTAAACCAGCAAAGGACCAGCATAAACCAGCAAAAGGACCAGCTTAAACCAGAAAAGGACCAGCCTAAACCAGCAAAGGACCAGTTTAAACCAGCAAAGGACTAGTTTAAACCAGCAAAGGACCATCTTAAATCAGCAAAAGGACCATTTTAAACCAGCAAAGGACCAGCATAAAACCAGCCAGGCCCGCATAAACCAGCAAGAACCAGTTTTACACCAGCAAGGAGCCGTTTAAACCCGCATTACAGCCTTAACCAGCAAAGACCATTTTAACCCCAGCAAAGGACAGGCAAAACCCAGCAAAGACCAGTTTAAACCGATGTCACTGTTTGAATAAAACTTAATGCATGGGATAAAGACCATTTAAAACCGAAATCAAACAGCGTCTTCTCAGAGCAATGTAATCTGGAACAGATGATGACAATCCTGCAAACGGGACAGCTCTTCATAGAGCTTATGAAACCACGGCCCGGGTGTGGAATCTCCAATAAATGGAACCAATGGTGATAAAATGGAACATTTCACACTTCATTAGTGCTTATTTATATGAAAGCACACACTGGATTTTCCCTTCAGCGAAGAATTCTCTGGAGCAACCAAAAGCTGGCTTGAATTGAACAAGTCCTCCAGGCAGCCTGATTTTGCTCTATTCTGTAGGCCTATAGTGCCACACTTATCAGAACCAAGGTAGGCTAGAAGAAATATTGTGCCTGTAAAATAATCAATAGGAGTGTGACGAGATCTCTGGCGAGATGCGACTGGTCTTGCGAGAACTTGGCGATATCCTCGCGATAGTGGCATGATGGAGTGTGAGGGAGAAGTAAGGATAGAAGATGCGCCGGCGACATTTAAATCATTGGTGTGGCAACATTTTGGGTTCCCGGTGCAAATTTGCAATTTGCAAACATTGTTAGAAATTAATACCGTACACCTCTGCTAACACGAGCACTATGCAAAAGCATTTAGAAAACAACCACAGCTTTTTACTAAAACCCACGCCTGTTAAGAGAATGGAAAGCAATTCAGTTCTCATGAAAGGGCAAACAACGATAACAAATGCCTTTGCAGCTAAACTTCCAACATCAAGTGCAAGAGCAACGGCAATAACAAGAGACATCAGCGTTTTCATTGCAGCTCATATTTTCATATGAGACCATTTTTTGTAGTGGAAAATCTGGGATTTCGACGACCATCCACACACTGGACCAAGTAACCATCCCGGCACATCACTGTTACTCCACGGTTGTCCCCGACCCTTCAAGAGCGCAATGTCAACGTTGAAAAAAAAAAAAAAAAAAAAAAAAAAACAAAAAAAAAAAAAAAAAAAAAAAAAAATAGCCGACTCTAAGAGAGCAAAACCACGCCATAACTTCTGACAGTTGGACTTCTAGGTGTACGCAGAGCTATATCACAATTACAGTCCATATAATCAACAGTAACTGGGAAATGGTACATTTTGTACTGCAGACTCGCCAACTTTTTGAATCCCACACGGGCAAACATCGCTGAAGTTTTACAAGCAGCGGTCACTGACTGGGGTCTTAAAAAGCCAAACCATGGTATCGCTATTGTAACAAACAATGCGCGTAATATGGATGTGGCTGTGCGCGAGGCAGGATTTGAGCCGCACATCAAATGCTTTGCACACACAATGAACCTCGCTACACAGGCTGGCCTCGGTGTTGCACGTATCGCACGTTTGCTCGGGCGGGTGAGATGCGTAACTGCTTTTTTTCACCAGAGTTTGACAGCTGCCACGGTATTGACGTCTAAGCAGAAGCTGCTACAACTGCCACCACACAAATTAATAATGGACATCACCACATGATGGAATTCATCATTGGATATGCTGGTTCATTACCTGGAGCAGCAAGCTGCCATAACAGCCGCACTCACCAGCCCAGAAATAAGACAAAATGCCCGAAACATTGACACACTGGATACCTGTGACATGGTCGAAAATGCTGAATCCTTTAAAGACAGCTACCTCTATCTTGTGTGAAGAGAAGAGGCTCACTGTGTCTCTCATTGTGCCACTGAAGAACATGAATGAACAAAGCATGGCACCAAATGACGGTGATTCCCCCACTGTGGCCGACACAAAGAGAGCAATTCTCAGTAATGTTTCAGAGAGATACAGCAGGGATGTATACAACTACCTGTTAGAGATCACTGCGCTGGACCCAAGATTCCAAACTCTAACGCAGCTAGACCATAACCAGCGCGAGGCTGTCTTCCAGATGATACAGAAAAGGGTGGAACAGTGGCAGCAAAATTAGGTATAATTAATTTGTTTTAAAGAGATGTAAATAAATACAATTTAAATTCATGTCTTGCACACTTTAATGCCCTTTGAATGGAACATATACACTTGTTTCGAACTGGAATCATGGTGGAATTTCTGGTGATGTCCACTTTGCAGGGCACTTATGGTCGAATAGCACAACCGCTGTACATGGTAAGATATATTCTAATTGCTGAGATGGGGGGGGGGGGGGGACGCTGCTCTGAGGGATAGTCACGGATCATGTGATTGCTCAAATGGGGAGCTAAGAGACTTCTGACTAACATTTCAATAGGGAATTCTGCAGAAGTGATGGAAACAGAGAGAGCCAGAGGTGAGGAGAGGTGTTCCTAATCCTGGCCTGCAGGGCCAAAGGTGTTTATTTTTACCCCGGATAGGAATGAGTGAGTGTCAGCAGAAGAAATGCTGTGAGATGGAGGGAGGGCTTGAGAGAGAGTGAGTTAGGAAGCATCAATTCTTTAGGGAGCAATTAATACTCTGCTTTTCCTAGATATGAACACACATTCTGCACTCTGTTCACCAGCTGTGCCTCTACACTTGTTTTTTTATCCCTCCTTTCCAACTGAGCATTTCAGTGTTTACTATTTGAGTGAGGAGCTCTCTCCCTGAGGGACCACAGGGGTGGCAGAGAGAGGCAGTTATCCCACCCAGAAGGTGGTCCGTCAAAGCATCTATCCGTGGCTACCACCATGTGTGTCCACAAGGCATTTCTCTCTCACTCACTCTTTTTATGGGTCACAGTTCCTGACCAGCTTGACCCTACTTCAGGCTAGTGCTGATCTGTAAAAAAACCCCCCAAAAAACATCTAGCAGTTATATGGTGGAAAACTGCTTTACCTCCTGGACTTCATACAGCTCCTCTTTCAGTCTTAATGACTCACAGTTGTGTCAATCTGCCTTAAAATTAGAGACTTCAGCACAAAACAGGCCACTAACTGGTGTCTGGAGACTTGAATAAAGATACAGTAGGCCTTGTGCTCATGATAAGAAAATCTGTAATCTGCAAAAGAGAATTTAAGAAGATGATACAAACTATGATGAACCCACAGGCAATTAAACTATCTCTTCAAGCACCTGGACCTTAGAAGACACTGATGTTTTCCTAATGTTATAAGGTTATTCCAAGAAAGTCTGGGTTTGACAACTTAAGCCAAAGATCTAATCATGCACTGGCTAAACACATGGGCTGGAATTTTAATCAATATTTCAATGGAGTACTGAGAAAGAGATTGAGGGGATTACAGTTGTCTACACATGCACAGCCAGGCAAGAAGACCCACAAACACACATCTGCAGATGTGCAAAGACTCGTCTAAAATTAGTTTGAGGTGCTGAGGTGAACGCACATATGTATGTTAAAGGGGGTCATATGATGCGATTTCACTTTTTTTTCTTTCTCTTTGAAGTGTTGCAAGCTCTTAGTGCATAAAGAAGATCTATAAAGTTGCAAATACTAA
>JADLZN010004804.1:0-267770 GCA_018155175.1 Sinocyclocheilus anophthalmus
TCATTGCCTTTTTTTATTGTGATGGGTGTTTTACCTTTTTTATGAGCATATGACATTTGTTCATTGCTTTCATACGTCTATCAGGGTGCCAAGGTGAGTCTACGTAAAATGTAAAGCCAGGGATCATTTATGAAAAAGGATTTTTTTAAACCTTGCCCTGTAAATGGCCTGGCTTCCTGTAATAGTCAAGATAAACATTATTGCACATTAGCAGTTAGAGGGTCACTGGTTTGCTTTATCTTTCTGTTCAACACAAATCACAATAGATGGCTGTATTTTAACCACTTGATGCAGTAATCATCCAAGACAAGTGCAGACAAGAGAGCTCTTGGCTTATCCATTTTACTGGGGCAGTGGTCGTTTAGTTGGAGAGGTGAGCAACAGTTTGAATGGTTGATGGCTAGAATAACAGACAGAAGCATCATGTCATTTCAAACTGAGGGTCAAGTGGCGTTTGAATGCAACTTCAAAAAAATATTGTATGTTCCTGAGTTTGTGAATTTTTTTAAAGGGGTCATATGATGATTTTTTTTAAAGATAATTATTTTGTGTATTTGTAACAGAATATGTTGACATGCTTTTTTAATGTTCAAAAAACACATTATTTTCAAAATACTGTACATTATTGTAAGTCCTATATGCCCCGCCTCTCTCAAAACGCTTAGTTTTCTACAAAGTCCCACCTTCCGACAAGCGCAGCCTGCTCTGATTGGCCAGCTGACCCAGAGCATTGTGATTGGCCCGAACACCACAAGCACTCGTCGGAAATGTAACGCCCATTACCATAATCGCGAGCTTCATCTTTCAAAAATAAATGTAAAGACAGAGCCCGAAGGGGAACAGAGTCGCGTGACAGACACAGTGATGAAGCGGTATGCTGTGTGTTTGATGGGACCCCTCTCTCTCTCTCTCCTCTTCGTCTCTCATCTCTCTGTCATTTCTCGCTCGCGCTACGCCATGCGCACAAACACACACAAACAATGCGCAATTTAACTCCGTCATTTAAACAGCAATAGCAAATACTTTTTTCGAACTAATAACAAAACATTGTAGCTGTATTCGGAAGTTGCCAGATTGTCATAGCAAAGTCCGAAGTACCTTCCTCTCCTAGGTTCACGAAAACGGTCGTCCGTTAAATGCTTTGCTGTTCTGTTGTAAGTCATCTTAATGCATCTACTTTCGGAAGGCAAAATAAAGTAATTTTGCTTTCACCTAGAAACACACAGAGTCTCCCTGACATGACTGCATCAACAATACTGCGGTTTCTGAAACCACACCTTCTTTCTTTGCGAGAACATTTGGGCGCATTATGCTAATATTTCCACATAGTGAGGTAGATATGTGGGGGGCGTGGTAGAACGAGCCGTTTTAGGTACACGTGGCTGACTCTTAACTTTTATAAAAAAAATCTCTTTGGATTTGAGACTTTAGTCTTTGCAACTTCAGGGATCTTATCGTAAAAATTGTTTTGGAAAAACTACTGCCTTAATTACCAAATGTACAGAGAGGGATTTTTGAGAGAGAGAGAGAGAGTTTTGAAAACAAACATTACTACTTTTAAACAAAATCCCGTACTTTTTTGTAATACCTCAATTAAACTCTGGATTTAACAGAGTTCTGCTTCGAGTGTGTTATGGGGTTTGTGGATTATTGTGGGGTCAGGGTTTTAGATCTGTCTGCTGTTGGGTTTTTAGCCGATTTTATGACGTCATCTTGCAGTCTGGGCCCTAGAGCTGAGGCACAGCTTGTGAGAGTGAGGAGTTCAAGCGCATTCACGAATGACATTCATTACAAACCCGAAGTGGGAAGTAGATGTGTGGTTTGACGGTGAGCAGTAGTACACATCAGTCTCCAGACGCTTCCCTCCAAGTCCAGATGTATCACACAGCCAGCCATCTCGCTGACAAATATGTTTCCTACTACAAACAATGCTTAGCTCCTTAATATTAAGTAGATTGTTAATCTCGCTTGGTGGCTACCTATAGCGACGATTTGGTTGTTGCATATTATCTATTCGTTATGTAATTACGCTATTGTTCTCCAATGAACGCTGCCTGGGTAATGAATATTAATGAGCTGCGTCGTTACTTTCCAATGGCGGAGGGTTGCCTAATGAATATTAATAAGCAAGCCCTAGTCGCAGTAGGATTAGTAAATTCGCGTTTCACCGGGGGTGAGTCCTGAGAGCGAGAGAGACGCAGTGTGGGCGGGTTAAGAAACTGCGAGAGGGAGGAGATATCACACCGTCTCTTTTTTCTCACGGCATCCACCGAAAACGGGGGCATTGGTTTCTTCGTATCTAATCTTCAAATTCCAGTTTGGCTCCTTTCCGCAGTTCGAGTCGTTTCGGGAGGCACCGGAGGTCCCAGCCGTTGCGTTCGGTGTGTCGGCGGGCATCAGGCTGTCATAGGTGTGTGAGTGTGTGACGGATGCTTAGAGGAGACTGAGCGGGGTACCATCTCACACCTCACGGTAACGTACATTTGATCCCAAAATTATATTTATAATTCAATTCTTGCGCGTGACACAGGTGCTATATCATCTAAACTGCTCTCTGCTTTGAAAAATTACACGATATGGCGAATTTTGGGTCGCTTGAATTCATTTACAGGCTTAAAAATCGATTCGTGTTTGTCGCATATATGTGTGAGATGTTTGAGTGAGCTATAACACCGGTCGTTTTAATATCGCGTTGTAAACACCAGTAGGTTATATCACGTATCTGTCCGTCATCCAAGTTGGAAGATATTAAGCTTTATATTTATACAAATACTAATGTAAGTAAATGACATAGCCTATATCAATCTTTTCAGATCAGATGTTATTCGAGGACAAGCGTCTTGATGAAACACATTTGATATTCTGTTAACAAACCTGCCTCCTGCAGGGATGTGCTACATTCGCGAGGATACACCTGCATGCGCGTGTGAGCGAGGATGCGCAGACTTCTCAATTTCACGCGCACTCAATTCGCTTAATACCAAGGTTTTATTGAGCATTGATTGTCACTAGTAAATACAGCAGGCTATATAATAGTCGACATACTGTATCTCAGATGGGAGCCAGACCTCCTCGGCCATACTAGGCTACGAAAATGATGTCAAGGGTATTGCATATCATATTCACATTTACCTAGAGCGGAGTATTTAATGTCTTAATGTTTACGTTTAAGGAAATGCAGGCAAGGAAATATGTCTGTCTCTCTGTCTCTGTCTTGCGCTTCTCTGTTTCTCCTCTGTCCTCTATCTTAAACTGCTTCATAGCAGGTTAATGCATGTTATTTCCCTCTGTCCTTCCCCTCCTTCCTCCCTCAGATGGCCAGAATGAGTTTTCTCTCCTTTCTCCTCTTTTGCTTGACTTCGGTTGCCCATGGCAACAAAGGTCAGTCTCCTCCATCCTTCTGAATGTCGATACTGAGCATTGTGTCGATGATTAAGTGCGAATGAGTGTATTAACATATCTGTTCGCAGTTCTGGCATGCACATACATTTCATTTAAACCAGAAACTCAATCCGTTTTGCTGTATGTTACGGATGTTGAGTATGAAATCGTGTCAGTTAATAAATGTATTCCTCCTTTATGAATGACAACAGTAGATTTAGTAGAGATCACAAAAGGTAGGCCGCATCTCAAGGTGGCATGGGAAGAGACAACATGATGAAGAAAGTGATGGAATGACAAGAGAGCGAATAGATGATGGTGGGACAGCAAAATTTGGAGAAGGACAGAAAGGATGCTGATATATATTATATATACTGTAGGATCTCTGTGAAAAAGAGAGGGGGAGTGAGAGGTCGACTCTTGTCCTTGTAGAAAAAGGGTGAAAGCTTATCTATTCTCGTCTCTGCTATTTTTACACACGTGGGAAACCGGAGATGCTATATTTCTTAATTTACGGCTAACTTTTCTCTGTGGGATCACAGACATGCGTTGATCTTTCTATCTATCCTCTGTCACAGCTGTTGACGGAGTCGTTCAAAATGCTCCGGTCCGTGTGGAAAAGTGGCACGTGTGATAAATGGAGTGAGATGCACAGCGTTGTCGCTCGGTCCGTAATCCGAGGAGTAATCCAGTGCTCTGATGCTCAGATTAATGTTATATTGCTGAGTGAGGGATGAGAGGGAGGAGGAACGCGGGCGTGAGTGGGTGGGTGGGATTGGGAGAGAGAGTGGATAGGGGAATAAAAAGGCAAAAAAAGAAGGATTTTGATGAAGATGACCGACTGAGCGGTGGGGCTGGCCATGTAGCCACAATATGAAAATTAAGATGGGTGAATTTTAGTTAGTGGTCAGCACACTGTTAGTTAGTTATAGTAGGCTATCATATGCAAGAGGTTTAAATCTTTTATGAAACAGGGCTCAGTAATAAGGATCAGAAGTTATGATTTTTACGCACCTTGCCAACGTTTTAACTGGCACCAGGGCAAAAGAAGGATTGATTGTTATTTGTTAGCTATATGTATTTTGCTAGAAATATTTATACATTTTTCATATAAGTTGTTTAAAGAAATGATGTTTTTTAACATTCATACTGATATTAATATATAAAAATACAATATTCAAAGTAGGGGTCAGAAAGCCACGGGTTTATGAAGAAGTCTGTTTTTGAATGTTTTTGAAAGAAGTGTCTTTTTCTCACCAAGGCTGTTTTATTTGATCCAAAATACAGTAAAAACAATAATATTGTTTTCTATTTTAATATATATTAAAAAGTCATTTATTCCTGTGATGGCAAACTGTAGTCTTCAGTGTAACATATTCCTTCAGAAATCATTACAAGCTTAATTTTGTTGTCGAAAAATATTTTTTTATTTAAATTAAATTTGATGTTGCTCAATATAAAGTTTAAAACAGTAGCATTTATTAAAAATAAAATAGTTTTTTTTAATGTAAACGTCTTTACTTTCACTTTGAATCAGCTTAATGTGTCTGTGCTGAATACGTCTTAATTAGTTGTTTTTTTTAATTTTACTGACCCCAAACATTTGAACAGTATATATTACAAAAAATGGAAAATGTTCTTGAAATTAAACAGTTTTAATGTAACTTAGTGAGCAAAACAATGGCATACAAATCACAGTAAGATTGGTTTGCAGTTTCCAACATACTTATGTTTTTAAGACTATCAGTAATTTTTCACGAATTTGACAAAGCCTCCTGTAATGCCGGGTTCAGAGTACACAATATTTTTGTCGGTCACGATAGTCATTGTCAGATTACACGATTTTGACTCCTAAAATCTTGTCGTGGCGTGGACAAGAAACATGTCAGACTACACGTTGCTTCCGGACCATTCATCGCGTGCCGTCGTGAACCAATTAGACCCAACATGTGATGGTATCGAGATCAGGCGGAACTAGCGACTGATCTCCGAAAACAAAGAGTCCAAACATCGCTGAAAACGCTTCCGCTATAGTTCACTAAGGCATTTTTCTTCTTTGTTCTGTCGTGGTAGTTCCCTCGATGACAATCATACAGGCAGGAGTTACTGCTGCCACAGCTCATGAATTTCCCTTTCTCCATTCATATTCCACCTAGCAGCCACCATATCTCTCTGCCGTTTTGGCCAGTGTCGATCCTTGTATAAAGTTCTGTGCTGCTATTGGTCAATGTCACCAATGTGACAGATCTCGTCGTGGAAGACGGAAAATAAATTAAACATGCTAGTCTTTCTGTTGTGATGTTGTGAAGCATCGCAGACACAGAATCGGTTGTCGTCCACTATGACACACTACACGAGCTGAAGCGATGGAATCTTGCGTCCCGACGCCCTTTGTCGTTTACGAATCCCCACGACACCCTACGTCAAGCAAATTGTGGCAAAATCAGGCTAAAAGATAAAAACCGGGCATAAGTTAGCCAACTAGATAACGTGATCTCAGTGACAAATCAACAAAATTTGTAGCAACAATGCAAAAACACATCACAGCAAACCAATGTTTAAGTTGCAAGGCATAAAAATGGAATGTACAAGCTAATGAATGTAAAAATTATTGTGGCAATGCAGCACAAACCAGAACGACCCCTGGCCAGTTGGCCAGCTTTATTGTTGAAGATTTCTAATTTTCAGGGTGTTTAATGTAGGTTTGCATGGTTCCGTCTTTCTCCAAGCATTCTAAGAGAAGCTATCTGTCTGTTTTTAAGTGATAGGCGCAATATACCTCACGTTGTGCGATCAGGTTACAAAAATTTCTCTAAACCTTTTTATACCTTACTCTGCAACCCCTCTTCTTTTTTCCCCCCCCTTCCCCCTTTTTTTTTTCTTTCCTTCCTTTCCCCAGCAGCGAGGCGTGGTGTGCTGTCTGTGTGTGTGTTGTGTTGTGTGACCATCACACAGTTTCAGTCGATCCCCATATGGGTATGTTTGTAACTTAATGTGCAAGTGGTATGCATGTGTACAGCTGGTTGAACCATTGCACCATCTGCCACTAACGTATTTTAGCACAACTTTTTTTATTTGTTGCAAATTCCTTTGGCTTGGACTGCTTGTGTTCGTCTTTGAACCTCTGCTCACTCACCTTCATAACGCCGTGTTATAAATAGTCTTGTCAAAAAAAAAAAAGCTGTTTGTTCCGAATCACAGCTTGTTCCTGTGGCTCTCACGCCTGTCCCTTGCTTTTGTGATTGTTCTTTCTCAGCCAATAAACACAAGCCATGGATCGAAACGGAGTACCAAGGGATCGTCATGGAAAACGACAACACTGTCCTCCTCAACCCACCTCTGTTCGCCCTGGATAAAGATGCACCGCTGCACTATGCAGGTAAAGATGCTGATAATGTCTTAACACCTTTATGTGTTAAGGTGCAGACACATTTACCATTTCAGTATTAGTCATTTCAATAAGAATCCACACAATAAGGAATTTTGCTTTCCTCGTGATTGGCGAAAGAAAGATTTTCCTTTTCCTCAACAGAACGCGTTACCAAAAAATTACAATCCCCAAATTATGGTGACTTACACCTGGCATAAGGTATATAGACAAATGATCCCTTATTTGCGGCTACTAAATTTCTCCAAAAAGTTTGGACAGAATGTGACAAATCTTCCTATAGTCACGCTATGGTTATTAATCCATTTCAAGCGTTAGTTCACCCAAAAATGAAAATTAGCCTGTTTTACTCACCCTCAAAGCATCCTAGGTGTACAAAAACACCGCCTACTCCCCTCTACGCTTGGTTAATTTGGCGTTAACCGGATAATTTTTAAATATAAACTCTAATATGGATTGTCCGAAAGAATGAACGGTCCCATATACACCCACCTAGCGATGCCTCCCGGAGGTGAGTACAAACATGGGCCATCTTTAATCTTTGGGAGAACTAAACCCATTTAAGATTCTATTTCATTTTACATAACAAACAGTAATGCCGGCAAAACCACAGGCCTCCTTTAAACAATCATCGCGCCCTCTACCACAAACCATTTCACCGTTTGCATGGATCGCCGATTGACAATGCTTGAATTTTGCCAACGGAAAATTCCACCAAAACACACCAACACTTAAGTCTGTAAATATATTTATCTTTATACCACCTCAACTTTGAACGGACAAAAACTAAGTGTGCATCGTAATATTGTAAAGGTATTTCCAATTGCATTTATGCATTACAGTCATTGCTGGTGAGTTCAGGCCAATAGGTTGGGCCAGCACAGTACGCCAGAAATAAATTTCAAACCAAGCAGCTTTCTGTTGGTTAACGCAGCTAAAATCTTTCGCCCTCATGTGAATTTTTTGATTGCATAGATTGAAATGGCTGGTGAACATTCGCTGAACAGCGATAAATGTAACCGCACCTTTCGTCAGTAAATATAACCTCTTATGCCTCAAGTGTGGAAAGGACACTTAATATTCTAGTGTACTTCTAATTGACAGGGTCTAGTCAAGGGTTTGGTGTAAGAGTTATTTTGACAGGGAGGGGGCAACTTTGGAGCTTCTAGCAGCTAGTTTAGTACTGCGGTAAGTAATGGCATGTTATGTTTACACAAATTACACAAATTACACAGGGATTAAGGCTGACAGACCTCCCCCCTAGGCAGGCTGAGCTAACATTCACAGTGCCGTGTCATGTGTGACAGCATTTCCTGAACGCAGACAAGTGTTTACTTCCAGAAGAGCACTCAGCAGCCCTTTTCACATCATTTCACACATCAATGTTTTTTTTTAAATTGTGTAGTAAATGGCACTTTAAACAAGGATTTGTACAAAGGTTGTGAGTCACACACAAAATATGTTTTATTTAAATGTAGTCAGCCTCACCCCCCCCCCCCCCGGTGCCACCGATGCATTTTATCCTTTTCAGGGCCCGAGATATGTGCGGTTAAGGTTAATAACGGTACCAGGGGGTCTCTTGGTTACGCACAGTGATGCAGGGGGCGTTGGACCCCGCCCTCCACTGCGAGAAGGCTCCACTGGTTCACGGCTCAACGGAGCACTCTGGACTGTGAAAGCAAGACCAGGAGCACCAGTTCAACCAGCAGGCGTATGACTGCGGTGAGGTCCTGCACCCCCGGCACCAACAAGTAAGCCCAAGTCATCACATGTAAGAGATTTCCTTCTGTTCAGATGGACATTTTCCTAAAAATCTCCGGTTCTGCAAATTTATTGCCGACCCACAGTGGGCATTCTTACAGATTAACTCACGTTCCCAGGGGCACACCCCGTGCTCAGTTGTGTAAATGACCCCCCCCCGTGAACGAGTCTCTCACGTCTTTGTGGAGCGTAGGTAAGAGGAACCTCGGTGCCCCCCCCCCGAGGGTCGTCGCTTTGATCAGTATGTCCCCGAGTGCCGAGCAGTTGATGCCGACCTGCTCACCCCCGCCACTACGCCAGAGTCCGCTATCATGACATCATTCACACCCAACGTCCCTTTCACCCACTGACAACAGGCAGACTACAAATGCCAGCATGATAAAATACAGATTACACTTTCCCCCATCCTCATGTAGGGTCGTGCACGGGGAACAGATGATGACCCCGTGGCACAAACTAGTGATTTGAATATACCAGTATATATATATAAATTGCAAAAATTCGTTGATTTTTAATATGTTTAAAATGTTATTATGTATTATAAAAAGAGAGTATATATATTCATACAGCTACTATATATACCTATATACTAGTACTCAAACTAGTAATATATATATACACATCAAACAGGAGCCCATACATTCCCCACATTGTACAGGTCGCATAGCCAAGGTCTGCTAAAGAATATGTATATATACTATATAGTATACTATATATATTTTAAAAATATATATATATACCGAGCCCTAATCATATATGTATATAATATATATATATTTTTTTTTCCTATAATAATTATTATTACCTTATTGAAATGCTTACCCTGCTGCCGCAGCTTTCCATAAAACATGTAATAAAGACTACTAGTTGGATACAATTCACTACTTGTATGAACATGAAAACTGTTCGCACCCCCTGCATAAAAAAATTTACTGCTTTAATATGTTTAAACTGCCAAATGAAAATTTTCCCCATAGGTAGTTAGCAATTTTTGGATGTTTTTTATTCAGCAACATATTTTACTGAAAAGGATTTAAAGGTTTGAAAATCTGTAAATGTTACCCCTCATGTTGTTCCAAATGTATGACTTTCTTTATTCTGTGGACAAAAGTAAATTTTGTTTTTGTCTCTCATACATTGTTTGGATTTGCAGTGGTCTGTTTGTTAAACAAATTCTTAAATATTCTTTTTTGTGTCCTTCCAGCAATGCACTAAATGATGACAGAATTTAAATTTTTGGGTGAGCTATCCCAAATGTAAGTCCCCATATAAAGGAGAAAACTTTTCAGCAATATTAAAAGTATAATATTATTACAGTGATGATATTATTACTTTGAGATGTGCTTTATTTAAGACACAGTGAATTAATATAATTTACTTTTAGGTTTTTAAAATGGCCCAAAACTACTGTTACATTCATACCCATAATATTATTATTGTAATATATACTATTATAATAATTCTTGGGAAGATTATCATTGCTTTAATCAATGTTTCAAATAATTAAAAAATGAGGTGGCATGTTGATGTTAAGTTTGTTTTTTGGGCAGTTCTCTGAACAGCCCAGTTGCTGCAGTGAGATGGAGGGATAGTCACCCTTCCTGATCATTCAATGCAGATCAGAGCACCCATTGACGGACTGAGGGGGAAGCGATCAATAGCCGACATTTTGTAACATGACAAATGCTGACGAAGAAGGAACTGGCCATTGGAAAGAAACCGAAACAAGGGAGAAAGATACAATGAGCAAGGCGCACAAGGGAGAGAGGTCCTCTTTTTAGCCATGACTTTGCAGATTTTCCTGCTGTAGTGTGTGTGGCTTGCTTTCGTAATTTGGGTCAGGCTGAACCAGACACCGCTGTGTGAATATCCTTTTATTTATTGTGCCACTTCAGTATCGTTCTTTTACTCTCTCTCTCTCTCTCTCTCACTCTCTCTCTCCTCCAGTCCACAGTTGGCCTTCACCCGTTCCTGTCATCTTTCGTTGCATTGTTTGTTTTTGCTCACATTTCTCATTTAGAGCTGCTTTTGATGCTTCTGGTTTCTTTGTCATAATCTCAGTGTCCCTGGCAGAATTAAATCTGCTTTATTATTTCCAATCTGAGTCTGTTTTACCAAAGCTTCTGACTTTCAAATATTTTAGTGTTCTCTGTATTTATTTAGCTCGATATACACCCACTGGCCTCTTTGCTAGTGCCGGTTTAGGCCCCCTTTTGTCTTCAGGACCGACTTAATATTTTATGGCATCGATTCAGCAAGGTGCTAAAAACATCTTCAGAGATTTTGGTCTGTATTGACATGATAGCATCACACAGATCCACTGCACATCCAAGATGCAAATCTCCCATTTCATCACATCCTGTGACTGTGGAGGCCATTTGAGTATAGTGAAGTCATTGGCATGTTCCAAAAAACAGTTGAGATGATCTGAGATTTGTGACATGGTGTGTTAACCTGCTTGAAAAGCCATTACAAGATGGTACACTGTGGTCATAAAGGGAGGGAGGATGGTATACGGAGGGTAGTGCTGTGGCCTTTTAAAATGATGCTAAACTGTACTAAAGGTTCTACATTTGGCCGAGGAAATATACACCCACAACCCATTACACCACCACCAACCCTGAACAAGGATACCAAAGACAAGGATGGATCCGCTTTGCCCTTTCATGTTGTTTGCACCAAACTCTGACCTTACCATCTGAATGTTGCAGCAGAAATCGAGACTCATCAGACTAGGCAACGTTTTTTCCAATCTTCTATTGTCCAATTTTAGTGAGCCCATGTGAATTGTAGCCTCAGTTTCCTGTTCTTAACTGACAGGAGTTGCACCCGGTGTGGTGTTCTGCTGATTCAAAAAGTGTGTGTATCAGAGATTCTTTTTGCATACTAATGTAGCCCCCCCCCCCTACGCCCCAGTGGTTATTTGAGTTACTGTTGCCTTTCTCTCAGCTCAAACCAGTATGGCCATTCTCCTCTGACCTCTGGCATCAATGAGACCCATTTTTGCCCACAGAGCTGCCACTCACTGGATATTTTCTCTTTTCCGGACCATTCTCTGTAAACACTAGAGACAGTTGTTTGTGAAAATTCCAGTAGATCAGCAGTTTCTGAAATAATCAGACAAACCCTTCTGTCACCAAAAAACATTCCATGTTTAATGTCACTTAAATCACCTTTCTTCCCGATTCCGATGCTTGGTTTGAACTTAAGCAGATTGTCTTGACCACGTCTACATGCCTAAATGCATTGAGTTCCTGTCATGTGATTGGCTGATTAGATATTTGCATTAATTAAACTCAACTGTCTCAACTACACAAGTCTGAACATGAACTAATTACAAGCGGCCCTGTGAGTTATAAACTTTCGCTATCTCTTGCCAAAATTCAGGGAACATCATAAAGAACACTGAGCCACTCCCGGACTCTAAAGCGCAGGTCCACAGTTTCGGGTGACAAGCGTTGATGTGGCGAGAACGAGCCTCAGGACGCATGCTCCAGGTCATAGCACAGTAAAACCTTCCTGCAAGCCACCGGCTGGCAATGGTAAATTTTATTTATTTATTAAATTGTATTTTATATTATTATTTATTGAAGTAATAAATTGTACTTATTTATTTCTTATGAGAAAAAAAAATAGCATTTTATAAAAATTTGACCCCCTCGCCAAAATTCATACAAAAAGAAAACTGACCCATATGTGTGTGGCCCCCCCCCCTGTGTGTTAATTACAGGATGGACAAAGCGCATTGAGTACACTCCTGGTTCTGGCAGTATCCCTCTCTTCCCAAACCTGCACTTGGAAACGTGTGAGGAGACGGTTTGGAACATCCAGGCTACTGTTGAGCTTCAAACGGGTCATATTGGGAAGGGCTGTGACAGGGACAGCTACTCAGATCGATCTGTGCGCAGACTCTGTGGTACGTTTGATTTTTACGTTTGACGTTTGAAGTTATTTCCTGAATTTTTCATTTCTTCGATAAATTGTCTACGGTTTGAATTTGATGATGGCAGATCCTCGCTTATTAGGATTAGAGATGATTAGCGAACAGAAAATTGAGGACTTGGAGTTTATCTATTACGGACTCTGTTGCCCAACTGTTTATCTCATTTAGAGCAGATGGGAAAATGTCCCAAATCATTCCTTTCTCTTTAGATTAGTTGCAGGATGAAAATCCCTTCAAATTAGGGTGTACTTAATAATTCTATAGTTCTTGCTGATCTTGTTGACACCAGCCCTGTTTTTAAATCAATAATGTGTAGGCTTTTAATGTTTTCAGGTGCTGTGAGGGGTGAAGTCGACCTCCTTCCACCTCCATCTCCTGCAACCAATTGGACCGCCGCGCTGCCGACTCTCCCATCTTCTGATTCATCCCTGGTCTTCTCCTTCAATGGCTCCACCCATGTTGCTGTAGTACCTGATTCAGTTGCTTCAGCAGTATCCGGTGACCACTTCACCCTGCAGCTGTGGATGCGAAGAGGAGGGGCCAGCACTCAGCCACCGGCCAATCAGGCGAGGGGAAACCGTAAAGAGGAGGAGACTATTATCTGCAGCACTGTAAAGAATGGTCAGTCTGTGCTGGCGTTATCGCCATACTGAAATTTCAGTACCAATGCCAGGAAAATTTAATACAAAAAAAGTTGTTGACCACACTCTTCTATTTAAAAAAGTTACTCACATTCAAAAGTTAGGTGTTGGTAAGATTTTTCTGAGCCTCTTATGCTCCCCAAAGTTTATATGAATCATTTTGATCATTTATGTGATCAAAATACAGTAAAACCCCCTACTAATATTGCTGAACTAGTACTACAATTTGGAAATAGCTGGTTATATTAAAGGTTATGTGTTAAAAGTTAATTTCTGTGATGGCCAAAAGCTTAATTTCCAGGCAGCTATTACTTCAGTCTTCGTGTCCCTTATGACCTTCTTTCAGAACACTCAATAATATGCTGATTGCTGATTAAAGACATTTCCAATTGAAAAGACTATGCTTTAATATTAAGCGCTAAACTATTTTGTGGAACTGTGCTACATTTTTTTGATGAATACCAAAGTTTAAAAAATAAGTCGCATGTCTTTGAATATAAATCTTTGTGTAACGTCTCATACATGTCTTAACTTACGGCTGTTGTTAATTTAATGCATCTTTACTGAGTAAAAGTATTAATTTATTTTAAATGTCTTAATACATCTTACTAACCCCAAACTTCTGAACAGCAGTATACGTATTAATAAAAATATTAATAAATGATATTGAAACAATGGAATATAATCTTCAAGTAAATAAGCAAAGTAATTATTTATGTATAAATAATACAAACAGTGTATTCTAATGCACAAATCTGATATTTTGACAAAATACACCTTGCCAAGGTTAGCATTTTTGACCATGAAATTTAGTAGCGAAGTGCCAGACATCCCTGGTCAGTAGTCAGTGTTTAAGAACTCAAATTTGAGCTGCTCTACTAAACAGTTTTGTGGTCTCATTTCCAGATGACTCGTACTCTCACTACTCCTTATCGGTACATGGCTGTCGTCTCTCTCTCTTCTATTGGCCGGATGTGTCTGCCGCAAGACCTGTCAAATTCCTTTGGAAACTGGAACAGGTAAACTAACCATGACAGCAAATCTTGGTTACTTTAATCCTGTCACACATAGTCTGTCACAGGAACTATGTGAGACGTGTTGTTTTGAATGCTATGAATATAATACATTTGCATGTGTACACGTTGTTGTAGAGCTTAGCTGATCTTTGACCTCTGACTCTGACAGGTGTGTGACAGTGAGTGGCATCACCTGTCCCTAAGTGTGCAGTTCCCCTCTGTCACACTCTACGTGGATGGGGTGACCTTTGACCCCGCACTCATCCATGACAACGGAGCCATCCCCAACCCAGTACCACACCAGCGGCTGGTCATTGGAGCATGCTGGGGTAATTTAACGATTAGTCATGTGATAAATCTTAGAGGCTGGTGTGAAGATCAGCCCGCAGTAGGTGGAGACAGACAATCTGTAGCATGTTCTTTATGGACCCTATATCGTGTTCAGATATTAATAGACTCAGTATGATTCAACTTAAAAAAGGGGGGGGGAACTCTTCTTACAACTGTGGCACTAGTTTGACGTGTGTGTGTGTGGTAGAAAGTACGGCACCCTAAGCTTTCCGTCTCCTAGTGCTGCTCACTTCTCAACTGGCCGTCACCTAGTCATGTGGTTAACCCACCTCCTGAATGCAGTTTTGACACTGGGAAGGAGGCTCGTAAATAATATTCAAGAATGGACAATTGCCATTATTTCCTACCCACCCTTCATCTCATTCAAACTATATGAGTTATTTTTTAACGTTAATGTTACCAGACACAGCTTTTGCCATCCAAATTAATGAACATATCCTTCATATTGACCAGGCGCACCTACAATCATGAAAGACAAAAACCAATTAAGCTCTGTACTGTAAAAGTACGAATATAGAGTTTTCTGAAACGATAAACATTGAATAACCTACTACAACGGATAATCTTCAACACCTCCACAAGAAAGCCTGGTATCTAGATGGCATTCTGCCAGAAACCAAATGGAAATATTGACTAATTTTGAAAAATTCCAGTCTGTCCCTCACACAAAGCTATCATATAGCTTCAGAAGTGATATACAAAATACAGTATTGAATACAAAATACACCAATACAAAATAACAGAACATACACTATACCCTTTAAAAGTTTTGAGTCAGTAAGATTTTAATACTTTAATTTTAAATTTAAACTTTAAATTTCCTTTCACTTCTCACGTTTTTTCTTCCTGTAGAGCCAGAAGAGAAACCGAGAGACATTGTGAACAACACCATGCCAGAGAGTAAAGAGACAGGTAAGGTGCACACCAGGACAATGAATCTGTCTATGTTTGTGTGTGGATGTGTTATTCATAAGCTATCTGAGAACAATAGAGATACTCATTTAAGTGCCGGTATGAGTTTAATGTCCTTAAAAGAGTCTGTATTGATTCATATCTATTATATCTTCTCATTTTGGCTCATAGGGAAGTTTGTCAGTGGTTACAAAGGGCTTTTGTCAGGAGTGACTGTGCGTCCAGGAAATGTGGAGCCTCACAGTGTGGTGGAGTGTCTGTATGCTTGTCGAGAAGGGCTTGATTTCGGAGACCTTGAGACTTTAGGCTCAGGCATGAAGGTACATTAACACTACTAATTAAAGTTTGTTTATTTCACATCTTTACCTGTAATATAGCCCATAGTTCTTCCTAAAAAATGTATGGGCACTACTATAACGGTTTTGCTTTGTATTTTGTCCAACTCTATTCTGTCAATAGTGTTTAAGTCACATTTAACCGGGAATGTTCCTGTAATGTCCCTTCCTCAGGTGCATGTGAACCCTAGCCAGTCTGTGCTGGTGTTAGAAGGAGACGACATTGAAAGTTTCAACCGTGCTGTTCAGCAGGTGACATACAGGAACTCTCTACGATTTGCCACACCTGGTGTCCGTCCGCTCAAACTGACCACCTCTCTCAGGTAGACAACCATCCACACACCGAAATAATGATCTTTCTTCAGCATTTCAACGTACCCAGCATATCTAAAGCATGCTGAAAAGAAGGAGATGAAAAAATCGACTGATAAGTGCAGAGTAAAGAAGCTGTGTACATTTCACAATATACATTTTTGTAGAAAACAACTCTGTTTTTTGGCAAGTATGTAGATTTTAGGGCTTTACTTTACTGTCACCAGATATCAGGCCAGTGGGTTGTGGTGACCAGCTGTAGTATCAACTACCAGATGGAGATTAATTTAACCAGCTGCTCAGATTTATTGGCATATATTCACATAAACATATGAGCACACATTTATGCAAAGTTGCAGACAGTAACGTGAATATAATATTCTGATTAATTCATCAGATTAATCACAATTAATCATGTAATTCAAACGTTTGGGGTTCGTTTTTAAAATATATGAATAGTTTTATTCAGCAAAGTTGCATTAAATTAATCAAAGGTGACAGTTATTTTTTAAATAATGATTTCTATTTTACATAAATGCTTTTCTTTTGAACGTTCTGTTCATCAAAGGCTCCTGAAAAAATGTATTACTGTTTTCACAAATATACTAAGCATCACTGTTTTCAATATTGATAATATTAAAAACTTTTTTTTGAGCAGCAAATCAGCATATTAGAATGATTTCTGAAAGATCATGTGACACTGAAGACTGGAGTAATGGCTGCTGAAAATTCAGCTTTGCATCACAGGAATAAAGTACATTTTAAAATGTAATTAAATAGAAAATAATTGTAAAATCTGTATAAATGTAAATTGTAATATACTTTCCACAAACTGCTGCTTTAATGTATTTTTAGATCACACAATAAATGCCGTAACCAATAAGCACAGAGGCTATATTTTAAAACCATTACATCTATAGAGTGGACCTAAAGCATTATTAAATGGTAAATGTGACAACATTATAATATTATTAACCATGACAGCAAAAGTGACATAAACCTGCTAAAGGTGGTCATATGATGCTGCACTAAAAAGAACCCAAGTATTTGTGTATTTGATTTATGAAATGTGTTTTTGTAAGCTTAGTTTAAGGTAAAGGAAATAAATTCACATTATCTTCCACTTTATAATTTTGTACATATTTGGTTCTCCCTTATGCCCGCCTTTATGAACGCTTAACGTCGATTGTACAAAGCTCAGGTCCTGATAACAGCGAGGTGTATGCTGATTGAGTTCCAGCTAGCCAGTGCGTTGGGATTGGCCAAATCCCCCACTCAAGCTTTGTGAGACGAGAAAATGTTACGCCCCTCCCATATTTGATGATGCCCTGTCAGTCCGTGAGAGATGATTCAAAGAACATGAAAAACCCATTTAAAAAAGGCATTCGTGCATCCATTGGGGACAATGATGAATGATAATTTTGACCGCATACTGTGTCTTTTTCGCGTTGCTTTTCATCGCGCACCGGAAACATAAAACCATGTCTGCATTGTGATCGGAGAAACGACAAACAACAAGCCTACTCTCCATGACAAAAAACTCCTCGCTTTTAATATTATAAATATATTAAAAACTCTTTAAAAATATATAAAAACCGTACCCTACAGTCTTTGGTCCAGAACCCACCCCAGCCCGGCATTGTAGCGACTCTCCCAGGGATTCGGATAACAGTCCTCGATGAAATGTGCTGCAATAAATCTGAATATTTGGGTTTTGAAGGGTTCTGGTAATCGCACCTCCAGCTGTTGTAAAATACCAACTCTAACCACGGATTTTAGTGTGTCCATTTTTGGAAGGCCAAATATAAGTCCGTTTCGCTTTTTGTCCACAACGAAACAGCGTCTCAACCACGGCGGCCTACAGTGAGCAGAGCCGGGGGCTAGAGTGAGGAACGGCCGGAGGGGTAGAGTGAGCAGAGGCGGGTGGGCTTGAGAACAGCACGGCCGGCGATTTCGACGAAGGAGCATCCGGAAGGAAATGTGATCTTCCCACATAGTGAGGTAGATATGTGGGGGCGTGTTAGAACGAGCCGTTTTAGGTAGGCGTGGCTGACTCTGAAATGTTCATAAGAATATTCTTTGGTTTGCAAGACTTTATGCACCAAGAGCTTGTAACACATCAAAGAGAAAGGTAAAAATTTTAAATCCGCATCAAGGACCCCCCCCTTTAAGATACTTTTTTCTCAAGTATCTAAGCATTCTCTTTAAATCATCATAATTCTCTTTGTCCTTCTGCAGGTGTTTCAGTGAAGAGAACTGTCTCTCTCTCAGACAGCTGGAGGGTTACCTGGTTGTGCTCCAGCCTGACGCCCCTCAGATTTCTCTCTCTGGGGTGGGACCCCACCTGGCTCGGCCAGCCGCTGAGTTTGAGGGCCTTCAAGGGGTTCCCTTGTTTCCTGAGCTCCGTATCGTCTGCTCCTTGTCTCATGCTGTGAACACAGCTGCTCAAGGCATGGAAGGAGGGGGTAAGCTTTGGAAATCTCACCTAAAACAGTAATCTGTTAACCCACCGCTTGATGGATCACCCCTATAAGGGCTTTTTTATCAAAATGGATTCTATTCATTTATCCATATTATCTGAGGCGATGCAGCAGAGAGGCTTTCTAATAAAGAAGTCAAGGTCAAGGCTTTATCAGATTATTTGCAAGTTAGTATGCAAGTATTGTCTTTCGATAGAAAGTGAGAGCAAAACAAGCAACAGAGTTACTTACTCGCCCACAGGATAACTTGTACTCACTCTGTTATCGGTGACTTTAGGCTTGTGCAATGCAGCGGACAGACCTTTGCTACTCTCTCACTTCAGTGTTATGGCCAAAGGGTAGAGAATTATTCAGTCTTTTTCTGTCTCTTTATCAGCACTGATGTCAGATGCTGTGGCTCATACTCTGGATGGGTGTGAAGTCCAGCCCTTGGGGGAGGAGCTAAACCCAGAAAGGGAGGAGCTTCTGATTGACATGGAGGCATTAAAAGAGAGGGGACTGGACATCATTAACACAACAGCCTACATTGCCATCACTGGTAATTTTTTATATTAACGTTATGGCTTAAATTGCTTTCACTGGTAATAAAAACAGTGGGAAAGCACTGTGTAAAATATTTGGACACTTATCTGTACTCTTAACGATGGATAAGTGTCACTGTTACCAGAAAGTGTCCAAATATAATAATTTTTGTCTTAATTTAGAACAAAATATACAGTGTTTTAGAAATGTAAACATTACCACTTGTTGTACTACTTCAAAATAAATGTCACTTGATTTCATATTTTATTAAATAATGTAAAACATTTGTCCATGTTTAAGTTTTACTACTTGGGGCTATAAATGCAAATCATGTACATGGTCAGTAAGATTTAAAAAAAAGTTACCTTGGAAGAAAAAAGCCTTATGCTCATGTATTTGATCAAAAATACAATAGAAAATATAGTGAAAATAACTATTTCAAAATTGTAATTTATTCCTACGATGGCAAAGCTGAATTTTCAGTAGTCATTACTCCAGTCTTCAGTGTCACATGATCCTTCAGAAATCATTCTAATATGCTGATTTAATGCTCAAGAAACATTTTTATTATTTTTATAATATTATAAAATATAAAAAATTATATTTTACTTTCATTGCTATCTAATATAATGCTGTACAGTCACTTTTGATCAATTTAATGCATCCTTGCTGAATAAAGTATTATTTTCTAAAATAAAATTATCTTACTGACCCCACACTTGAACAGCAATGAATGCAATAAGTAAAAAGATAAATTATTTTAGCATAAACACATAATGAACACGTTCTCATTTATTTAGCAGGAAATAGAAAAACTGCAAGCCTTTAATCCTTCTCTTTCAGGAGCGGAGTCTATCTCTGTGTACGAGGATGTGTTGCGCTCCATTCGCTATCGCTTAGCAAAGGGCTCTGCTCGTTTTGAAAGAAGGTTCCGTCTGTCGTGCTCAGAAATGAACGGCCGGTACACCAGCAACGAGCTCACGCTGGAGGTAATGAACACCACTGAGCACATGACACTGATGTGGACACACACATCACTTAATTAACACACACACACAATCTCTCTTTCTCTGTCTGGCTTTCTCCTACACTTGCTCAGGTGAACTTCCTGCACTCTCTGGACAGTCTGTACCATCCGTCTCACCTGCTGGCGTCCCAGCAGCAGTTCCTCCACCCATCCCATCACACTGGGGAACTGAGTGGACACACACTCCCCAACCCACACCGCAACTCAGGTACATGTCTGAGTCTGACATTTTTTATTGGTATTTATTGGTATATCAAATTTTTCTCCTATTTATAATGTTTAGTAAATGGTCTTTTTTTACTGCAGAGAAAGTTTTGAGTTCTGAACAAAGTATATTTTAATAGTATAATAACATTCTCATGATATGAACCTTTAAAAAAATGATCAAATATAAAGAATAAACAATGTCTCTCTCTCTCTCCTCATGTGTACAGTTGTTCCAGGAGCCGCAACTGTCATCATCATGGTGTGCGTGGGTTTCTTGGTTGTCATGGTGATTCTTGGTGTCTTTCGCATCCGTTCCATCCACCGCCGTGGTGAAGGAGCAAGAGGCGGAGGCAAAGAAGGCAGTAACCAATGGGATGATTCGGCCCTCACCATCATCGTGAACCCAATGGAGGTATGAATGCAAAAGTAGATACATGTACGACTCTTCAAAAGTTTGGGGTCAGTACATTTTTTTTCATGCTTTTGAAAAGTACCAAGGCTGCATTTATTTATTCAAAAATACAGATAAAAACAGTAATAATGGGAAATATTATGAAAATTTTAAATAACTGTTTTCTATTAGAATATATTTTAAAATGTAATATATTCCTGTGTTGGCAATGCTAAATTTCAGCAGCATTACTCCAGTCTTCAAAAGTCATATGCTGATTTGGTGCTCATTTCTTCTTATTATTAGTGTTGAGAAAAGTTGTGCTGCTTCATATTTTTTTATGATACATTTTTTCCAGGAATCTTTAATCAATAGAAAATTCAAAAGAACAGTATTTATTTGTAATACAAATGTTTAATAGCATTATAAATGTCTTTACTGTCACTTTTGATCAATTGAATGCATCCGTGCTGAATTAAGGTATTAATTAATTAATTTTTTTCAAAAATCCTACTGACCCCAAACTTTTGAATGGTAGTGTACCAGTATTATTACTGATGTGTGTGGTATCTTACGCATCTCTCTTTATATTCTTTTAGACATATGAGAACCGCATGGGAATTGCAACAGATATGGAAGGAGAGTGTGACGACGAGGAAGAGGTAGTGGATTCGCCCGACGATACCAGTGATGACCAAAGAATCATCATCAAGAAAGAGGGAAGAGACTCCGCCCCCAGACGCTACTGAGCCAATTAACCACACCCACATACTAAAACACCACCCACTCATTTAAAACACAGGAATATACAAACACACACAGATGCACCATCAAAGAAATTGCAAAGTGTCCAACACACCAGTGACACAATTATAGGATCTCAGCCTCTGGAAATGCAATGCTTCCCTCTGGAATGTACGCTCCCATAATGCACAACACATTCCCTCTTTGCCACTCTCAACCCAGACCCCAATATTTATTAATGGCACAATTATATTCATTCATCCTACAACCGTTCCAATTGATGTGCTCACAACACTTTATCGAACATAATGAAAACACTAATTGTCAACTCATATCAGCTAATTGACTCCGAATGTTTCAGATTACAGCCTATTGTAATTAATATGACGTCTAGTGCCCAGTACACCGAGTACAAAACCACTTGAGAAGCGGTATTTCCTCTGCACAATCTGTCTCTTGATACATTCCTTGAACAAATTCACATGTACAGATATAGAGGACTAGTCAGTAAAGGTGTTTCGTAAATAGTGATAGACTCCAGCTAGGTATGCAAGTGCTTTCTTTTAAGCATCACAATGCACACACACACACACAAATCTGTGCACCTCTTTTCACAACCTCGCGAAAAACACAGTACAGTGCAATGCCCTCTGCTGTATCAGAATGTTAGCTCAACCTGGGCAGTTTTGATTGTACTTAAATGTATGTAAATACAAATGACTACTACTATTATTCTCATTTCTTGTTGTCGGTTCCATTATTTTTGTTCATTTTCGGTCTTTGCACTTTCAGATAGGCTAGGTATTTTTTTCTAATATCTCTATTGGTAATATCCAGTGATAATGACAATAATAGTATTAGTAATAAGAGCGGTAATGATTGGCTTGATGAATGTCTATTTATTTGTGTGTTCAATTGTGTAATTTAAAAACTTGTTAATATCTGATTCACAGTGGAACAGAAAGGCACATTAATGTTATGCCTAGAATACTTTTCACCTCTGCCATCATCCTCTCTCTCTCTTTTCTTCCCCGTCTTTTCTCTATCCGTACACTCTTCAGATACTGCCACTGCTTTTTTTGGTTTCTGAATGTACAACTGTGCCACCCCTTCCTCCTTCCAGCTCGCACTCCTCCTCTCTTTTTCCTGTGACTATTTCTCTGTCTGTGTTAGTGTACAGTGGAAACCTGTCAGTAAATAAAGGCCTGTTGTTTTTGCAGTGTGATATTAAGAATGGATACATTTGCATTAATAAGATATATTATTACAATGGTTACCATTGGGACAATTAACTATACTTATAGACACAATGACATGGATTATATGGATTGATTGTTATTGATAACCGTCTGAAGAATTAATCTGTTCAAAAAATTCATAATAAAAACACACGGATAACGTCAGCAGATGGTCAGTGGTTTTTGTTATAGTCTTGAAAAGATGACAGTTGCAGATTTAAAATATTTTAAATTAAAAATATTTTAAAACAAACATTACGTATTAACAGATTACACACAGATGATCATAATGTGATTATTTAGAGAGCTGTGCATGGAATATGAAATGTTTTAAAATATAAATAATGAATTGCCTATGAATCCTTCCTGTTAGGCAGGACATGACCTCCTGTCTTAATATATTGGATGAATTATTCAACCTGCAATTTTGAAAGATTTAAATCATATTCATTCATAACATCACAATTAATTAAACATATGAGTGAATTCTGTATAAATAAACCAACTACTGTAGTATTAGCAGATGTTGCCATTTTTGCAACAACAACAAAAAAAACTAGAAATTATTAGAAAATATTTTTGTACAATCAATCAATCAATATTTTATTATAATTATTACAAATGTTAAGGGTTAAGGGTCTCTAACATATCAGAATTCTTAACAATACTGCTAAAATCGCAACTAACCTGTTTATTTCCATCCTGTTGGGCATCATATTTATTGCCACTGTATGCTATAGATTAATAAAGTTTAGGTCCTTGAGCTTGAACAGAGCATTTCTTTTTCGGTACACGTTTATAGCAATACGCCCCTAAATTACACATGCACAATCATTTTTTTTAAATTACAGAGCTAAATAGATACTGCACAACAGGATTTAAAATTACTGCTCATTCTACAAAATCCTAATCCTTTTCCTATCACTGTAGGAATTTGACGTAACTTCATCGTAAATCTCATCCGTCGTGATGCTCAGCACAGTTCAAAGCGCTGTTTACGGTTGGTCTTTACGCAAATGGCGTTCGTGAATAGCCGGAGCGTAGCGTGTAGGGTTTGTGTGGCTGGTTCGCTCCTGTTTCAGTGGGCCACAAGGGGAAGGTAAATAAAGACAGGACGGTCACCAGCGCCACATTTACCCGTCAGGCACCGACAGCCACAGGCCCGTTAACATCAGCTGTCTCTTTAGGGCCCGCTACGCTCGGTCGTGTTTTGTCTTTGTCTAAACTCCATTAACGTTACTCTCGGGATAAAAGGAGAAAGAGAGGTGACAACATAGCCTGTGCAGGTGAGATGAGTTTATTTAGCTTGTAAGCTAACTGTCTGCAGCATATTTGACTTAGTTGACCTGCTGGCTTCATTGTTATGATTCAAGTCTGCAGCACAAAAACGGCTGTGAATAGCTAACGTTAACCGGTTACTATCTGTTAGCTACGTTGGGATGTGCATATGCCATTTACATTTGAGGAAAGTCACACTTGCGCTTAATGTTCCTGTGCTGAAGCCAGACTGACAGCAGACAAGAGTCAGACTCGAAGCAGAAGTGTACAGTATGTCTGACATGCCGTTTTTGTGCTAGAATTTGAGTTATCTGATGACCAATTCAACCGGTGGTCATTCATAGCACAAACCCTCTTGTTTGTCTCATTGATTTTTCATCAAGTGTGACAAATACATGAAGGAAGCAGGTTGTTTTGGGATTATTGCGAAACAAACAGCAAGGTAAACCAGGGCTGCTTGTTCACATGCAATCTTGGTTAATTGTTAATAGCTGTTTTTAGGAACAATGAAATCTGTGTAATCCTTCTAGTCTGGATAAGCTGATGGAACATATGTTTACGCCAGTGGAAAGGTAGCTCAGGATTTATCTCAAGCCGATGATTCATTGTCTTTCAGTCCCTGTTCAGGCTGGAGACGCTTTTGTTTGTGGCAGGTATGGTAACATAGGACTCAAGATATTCATCCAAACCACTTCCAGAGATGAAATTGTTTACAATAATTGTTATAGGTTGTTTATATGAAGATGTGTAAAAGAAGCCACGGATGTCACTCTCGGGGGCACTATGGTGATTCTGGTACCTTTCTGTGTTCTCAGTCTCCAAATTCTGGTCACCTGGGGTCGGGTACTCACTAGGGGCCCTTACTTCCCAAAATAAAGACATTTCATCATTACTCTCATTCAAGTTGTTCCAAACTTCTGTGAGATTCTTTCTTCTGTTGAACACAGAAGAATGTTTGTAATCAAACAGTTTACGGTAGCCAGTGACTTCCAAATATAGTATGGGGGGGAAATACTATGGAAGTCGATAGCTATCGTCAACTGTTTGGTTATCAACATTCTTCAAAATACCTTCTTTTGTGTTTGAACAGAAGTATAAAAAACAGGTTTGGAGCAACTTGAAGGTGTGTAAATAATGACAGAATTTTCATTTTAGGGTCAACTATACCTTTAAAATGACTTAATGTTTTAAATTAAGACAAAACAATCATTAAATATGAAAACAAAATCTAAACAAAAGTTAAAAGTGTCATTTCTAGACCAGAAAAGTCATGTAAATTAATAAAGGGGGAATTTTTATAATGAATATACAATTTTATTGGGTAGAAATTGTAGTTTTTTTTTCCTACAAATACTTTTCCTTAATCTTTATCCAGAAAATCATGAAAAACTGGAAGAATCATGTAAACTCATTGGCTTTTTTTAAACGCAGATTTTTGCACTGATTTACAGTCTGGAGAAGATGATGTTAGTTGCTGACAGTCAGAGACACTCATGAAATCGCGTAGTCTATGATAGTCACAGTCTCAGATTATTTTAGCCTCAGACTGATTTCATTGGAGTATAAACATGTTTGATATTTTTTGAGCCAATTTTAGACAGATTTTCATTTGTCACGCATCTTCTAGCAACAAAACATTTTTTTTGTGCTTGGAAAGACTTGAAAGTCTGGTAGTGTGTGATCCTCAGTCGCTTTGTGTATGATACCCAGTTTTTCTTCTGTAACTATTTACAAAGCAAGCAAGTGTATGACACCTAGTGTCTGTTCAGATTTTAAAAGTCATTTAGTGTATTCCAGCCTATAGAGATTAAAATAAGTTTTGAAAACAAAACTAGGGCTGGGGGGCCTTCAATGGTGTTTTAGACAACCGGGGGCCTCAAACGATTAAGAACCCTTAACCACTTCACTGCTGTCAATTTTATAATAACATACCATTCAATGATGATACTATGCTTACCTGTAGATATCTCAAGGTGTTAGTTTGATCCAGCTTGACGGTGTTTTGCCATGGCGATGCGGGAGTTAGTGGAGGCGGAATGTGGGGGAGCCAATCCCCTCATGAAACTGACAGGTCACATGACCCAAGAGGGAGGAGCTTGGAGACACCGATCAACACCCACTGTAAGTTACTGGACATTTTCTTTGTTGTTACCATGACAAAATATTTAGGGCTGGAATTACACGTCATTGTCTGTAAGGCAAATACGGTGATTTGCATGGAATGTGATCACACTGTTCTTCAAAGTTATGGTTATCATTTATTCGTAATTATATAATTAATTGGAATAAAATTGGAAAAAATTGTTAAATCATCTAATAAAAACTAAATTGATTAGTAGATTGACAAATAGTTGTTAGTTTCACCCTAAAAATATTAAAATACAATTAAATGTATAATAAAAAGCTTCTTCGCCCCCCCCCACAGATTCCTCCTACTCCAATTGAAATAGCCACTGAAGAGGAGGTGTGTGGTCTTTTGGATATTTCAATATTTTATAGACCTGATGAGTTTGCCAAATCGTCTGTGATCATGTTCTCTGTTCTTACTGTAATGACGTCCTGTTGTTTTGAAATGCAGCTGGTCAGTGAGTTTCTACAGGCCCCACAACGACCTCCTCAAAGTTTTGATATGGGTCAACTGCTGGAGGAAATGCAGCAGATAGATCAGCAGAGCTACAGACAGGCTCCACAGAGAGGTAGACTGCACAAACACACATACAGTTCGATTTTAACACTCTTCTGTGTGTTATAACAATACGTTTTCGTTTCACAGCTCCTGACGTGGCTGCTCTGGCGCTCTCTGGAGATTGGGCGGCAGAGTTCCTGTCTAGTGCTGACTCCGCCTCTTCTTCTGCACAAGCTGGTCTGGATCCAGCTGATGCTGATTGGACTAGAGAATTCATCAATGAAGTGGCAGGTTAATATATATTTAATATATGCTATTTTAGCCCCGATTTGATCCTTTCTAATTTTGGATGCCATTAGGTTTATTATAATGTCGTTAGAAGCCATTGGATGTCATTTGGTGGAGCTGATGATTCTTCACTTGTCTTTGCCCAGTCATCCTTTCATTCTTCACAGCTTCACTCTTTCTGTCATCTTCTATTAAGCCTCCACTATTCAATTCCCTTCCTCCTGTCTTATAGACCCTGGCCGCTGGGCAGAGGAGTACCTGGAGCAATCAGAGGAGAAGTTATGGCTGGGAGATTTGGGAGAAAGAGAACAGGACAAAGAATGGTATTTTATGTATCTTAGAAGAATAATATAGAGAGACTTGTCATAATAGCAATATACAATACTGTTTGGGGTAGTGGTATTTTTAGTGCTTTTTAGTGCATTTATTTGATTAAAATAGCAGTAAAGGGAAAAGCTAGAGCTTCATTGACAAAGATTGGAATGTTTTTGCTGTAATTTTGAAGATGCAGTGAAAGATATGACATGTTAAAACAATTTGGTAAAGTCACTATATCCTTGCTTTAATATTTTTTATTATCCTATCAGGACACAAGAATACCAGTCAGGTGAAGAACTACGGCAAACAGCAAACAAACTCCTTGCCAAAGTGGATGACCCTAAATTACAGAACACAGAGGTGAGAGTAAGAGGAGGGTTTAACTGGTCTTTGAGCTGCACCCGAAACACTTCACGTCAAAGTCACTATATGCAGAGATACATTAAACAAGCATACAGATATTGCACCTAAAGCACAAATTGTAAACCGATAGTTCAGCTTCTAAATTAATACTCTGTTTTAAAATGAATAGTCCTTTCTATGTTTTGTGCCAGCTTGCCATGTTGCTTGTCCACCTGCAAATGGGTATAATGAATTCTATTACTTTGAAGAAGAATAGTTTATTCTGTAACTATTTATGAAACATTGATGTCTTTGATCGTAGTGCTGTTACTTCGATTCTTATAAAAGCAGCAAGCTACTTAAATCTAAGAGTTGCAGTAAAAGGGTTTTTGACAGTCCACATTGGTAAAATCACTGTAAAACATGGCCTCTCATGACATATTGCTGTATTAAAGGAAGCAACACTGAGACTTTAATGTAATTTTATAAAAAATATGATTTTTTTTTTACTAAAGTTTGCTCTGCTTTCATCAATGCCACATACATTAACTTTATTGTCAAAAGGGATCACGTAAAGTTCACCCCACAAATGAAGGTTTGGACAATTTACTCACCCTCAGGCCATTCAGGATGTAGCTGAGTTTGTTTCTTCATCGGAACAGATTTTGGATATTTAGCATGGGTGCAGTGAATGGGTGATGTCAGAATTGGAACCAAACAGCTGACAAAAACATCACAAAAATCCACAGTTATTTCCATGTGACTCCAGTCTATCAGTTACTGTCTTGTGAAGTGAAAAACTACGTGTATGTAAGAAAAAGTCCATGCCCTCTTGTCCTCTCATCAAAATCCACTGGCATATTTGTTTAGAAGTGTTTTGGACTGTTTTTGCTTGTAAAAAAAATGCTTGATCTGTGCATATTTCTCTCCCGATTCAGACAAGATGCCTTTTTCACTAGAGAAAGTAATATTAAGAATGGATGATTTATGATGTATTAGCGTAAACCTGGTTGAAGTTTATATCTAGTAATAATGATCAGATTTCGCTTTATGAGATGTTAATTGATGGACTGGTGTAATGTTGATTGCTTGTGGATTATTGTAATGTTTTTATAAGCTGTTTGAACTCTCATTCTGACGGGCACCCATTCACTGCAGAGGATCAGTTGGTGAGCAAGTGATGTAACTGCTAAATTTCTTACAATCTTTACTGATAAAGGAATAAAACTCATTCATCTGGATGGTGTAAGGATGGTAATTGCGCAAATTTTCACTTTTGGATGGTGAACTATTCTTTACGAGCTGACTAAAACAGTAATGTTGTCTAAGGGATTTGTACATCCAGTATGCACTTCTGGGTTAACTGTTAACAGGTTAACGTAATACGTTAAACTGTTAGGTTAACTTTTGACTTGAGTAATCTTATAAGTGATGTGACATTGATCTTTTTTCATGGGCATTTCCTACTTGCTCATATTTCTATCCTTTCATTTCACTTAGCTCATGCTTCATCATATAATTTGGGCATACGTTTTGCCTGTGGCCGTATTCTTCCTCGTGTGGTTAATTGTGTATGACCATACTGTCAGAGAAGAACCATGGTGGACTGGTGTTGTGTGTGTGCTGTGTGTGGGTTGTTGAGGTTTCTTGTGTTCATCGCCAATGTGTTTCTGTTAGCAGTAATAATAGGTTGTTGTGTTGTTGTTCTTGTGTAGTTCCTGCGGGTAATTAGGCCCGATTGGCTGAGGGCAGTGTGGACGGTGGAGACAGAGCAGGAAAAGAGTTACCATGAATCAAGCACCAGGCCCCAAGGATGGCCAGCAAGGGCCTCCAGCATCTACAGGTACGAGCTTCCCCTCCAGCTTTCCTGCCGTAGAGGCACATGGAAGGGGACCACTCCACGCACTTTCTTTCGGCAGAGCTTGGCTCTTCTCACGCTGCTTAGCATACATACTTTTAGACCTAATCCACTTCAGTGTACTGTAACCCTTTGCACTGCCTTGCTGGGTTTTAAATTATTACTCAGGCGAAATACAGTTGGCTAGCTAATTTGTGTAGAGACTGGCTTTCTTTGCGTTTAGGTTGTTGTGGGGCTGATGTGACATGAGTATGAGGGTTATATATATTATAGTATATAATTTGATAAGATTAATGTATACACTAAGAAATCACCAAATGGATCGTTGCGTCTATTTGTATTTATAAATGTTACATATATATCTTGTAATGGTTGCAAAGATTTTTGTAAAATAAAGGCTGGTTCCTTTAACCTGTGCTATCATCGAAAGGTCCTGACGAAATTAAAAAACATCCATTTCCGCAAAAATTTAGTCAGCAAAACTTGTTTTCAATAAATTACTAACAATCAGGCAAATGTTATTGTAATGCAGGCAATCGCATAGATATTTGAATGATCTGCATGGATAGTGTGGAGTACAATGAGCTGTTCTTCTACTTTGGCTTATGCTTCAATGTTCTGCGGAAAAAGTTCATGCTTTCTCATCCACTTTAGGAATAAATTACTTCTCACTATGTCATTTATTTTGAGGTATGTACTAAAATGTTTTATTGTATGAGGTTTTATTTTACACGTTTATAATATTCACACTATGACTGTTGTGCGTATTTGTGACTAAATATTCTTACTTGGTTCGTACTTATTATATAATTGAGCTTCATTCAACAATTACAAAAATAATAAATTTGACCCCACCACGTTTGTAATCTGAGAGGGATTATTTTTGGGAAAACACTCCTACACATCTATTTCATTTGATAATTCTTTTTATGTTTATAGAAGGTTAGTATTGTTTTTATTAAACCCATTTTTTTTAAACATACAGTTAAAATATTACAGTTTGATACAGTTTATTGCAAAGCATTATGATGTAAAATGATGAAGAAATATTGTAGATTCTACACAATTTCTAAGTCATAGAGTATGCTCAAATTTTACCCTGTTCATATAAATATGTATTAAAATTTGCTAGTGGTCTCAGACGTTTAGACCCCACTGTAGGTCAAGCCAAGTTTTTTTCAAAGGAAAAATCACAATTCTCCAGGACTAGGTCTACTACACTATGCTTGAAAACTGGCCCGTTTCTAAAAACAATTTTTTTTAATCTTATGGTTCAAACAAGCAATAGTTTAATTGTGATATTTCCTTCTTCCTTTTGTCGTGGTTGGTCATCGTGACATCTTTTAATCCCTTTTGATCCCATCTTGATACCTTTTAACCTCCATCCATACCTAAATTTCCCTACTATCCTTAACAATCTCACACCAAACACATAAATACCCCTCCCTGTACCCTCTGTCCCATACTGGCTGCACAGTTCCTGGAATCAGGGGAAGGGACTGTGCAAGTGGAAACTCGAGAGGGCAAAGTGAAGAATGACAAAATGAAAGCTAAACAGGCAGAGCAATGGGCTACTATCGTCAGGCAGGTAGGACCTGATCATCTGGCAACAGTGATGCAGTAGTCCTGCGATTTCTGTTCTGTCTGTGATTTTAGGCTTGTCATTTTCGTTATGTTAACTAGCCCCTGCTGACCAAACCTTTTTTGCCTTAAAGAGAGCAAACTTGGATTAATTTAATGGCGCTTTTAACATAATTATCGCTGCAAGACACCAGGCCTGTAGAGCTAATGCCCTGCTCACACTGCTTTTCATTTGTGCCCAGCTACTGAAACCACTTTGGACTTATGCAGTAGTGAAGGTTTACACTTGAGGCATTGCTTGCTATTTTTAAAGCTAGAGAGGAAAGGAAAGAGGATGTGAAGGAGGGTGAGGGGGGGGGGAATTTTTTTTTTTTTTGTTTTTTTTCTTATTGCTCTTCTGGTTTTCCAACAATCGTTTTTCATTTCTACATACAGCCTTTCTGTTATCTTTCAATCCTCCTTTCATATCAGTATGTTCGTTTTTCCCTTCGGCTCTTTCTGAGTATGTGTTTTAAGTTCATTTTGCATTCGGCTTCGGTGTATGTGTTCGCGAGGCTGCTAACAGCCTGGAATGTCTTTGCTGTGCTCCGCTTAGGTTTAGGCTAGAGTATTTGTCAGAATTTGGGTCTGAGTATGAAACGCACTGCTTACGGGCCAGCCTTCCAGGAGGCCACGCTTGCGACGGTTTCAGATTGGTGAGACAGAATAACACTTGCACATGGTTACATTGAAACTTTAGATGATACTGTTGCATTCAAGGTGTTGGGTGTTGTGTGTGTGTGTGTGTGTGTTAGTCGTGTGTGTGTCTGTCGAGGTCAGCAGTGATTGTGACTTCTGGGAGAAACTCCAGCATGGAGGAGGAAATGGAGAAGAGGGATGCCTCGAAGCCTCAACCTTGGCTCTAGATTTCGACCAGAGTGCTACTAGCAGCTCTTGACAAGGGGGGTATCTGGAGTGAATCTGTGCCCATTTACAGCATGGACAATTCCACTGTAATTAAAGGCTTAGTCCTTGCTAGTTTATTAACAGGTTATACAAACAGTAGTTGGATTATTGATTCGGCTTTGGCTTCACTTGGAAAGTTTTCCATGGGTTGTTGGAGTAAAACTAGTAAACATTTACAAAATAACTACTATAGTAGGAACTGTTGTTTAAATGCCCTACATATCAACGAATCATGATGTTACCTAGTGGTACGATATTCGCAGAACCGGTAATATTTGTTGGATGCTATATATCAGTCTTTATACTGGAATATTACCCACTTTTTTTTATCATTTTCGCACAAAAAAACTTGCCTTAATTTTATTTCCTTTGCCCTTTATCGTATAGACTTTTTGTACGTGGTAGAGTCCATAAACATACTGTTCAATAGTTTTTTTTCTCTATTTAAGGTATGAAAGATGTCTCTGTGCTACCCGGGTGCACGATTTGATCAATTATGACCAAATTTATAAATAAACCTAACGGTTTTATATTTCTTTGTTTTTTTTCTTGTTACTTTACACTAAATTTCCCATGTTTTGTGCGTCAAATCTCGGCACTTAATTTATTCAGTCAGTACTCCGTCCTTTGCATTGTCTTCTGTTTTTGATTTTTTGTTTATTTTTTAATCCTAGACTGTTCATTCTAATATATGCGTGCCTTTGGTGCTCCAGATATTATTTTTTCCTTTTCTTATATTCAGTGTTGACCACGTTTGGGCTGTTTAATGCTTTGTTGTGTGAAACCCATGTTTTAAAACGAGTTTTAATATTCATGGAACAGTCCACAACTAACCCCTTGATTTATTTATATTAATATGTATAATTTTTTTGTTACGCGCTTATAACTGCCTTTACCGGCGCTATTGGTCCTATTGACCTGTGCTTCTCTCTTTGGCCTCCCTCCTTTTTTTTCTCTCTCCCATTTTCAGTGGTATTACACCATCCATAACCTAAAAATTTTTGGATGTGTATTTTTTTTGGATGGTAGTAGATTTTTAATTTCCAGGTATATAAAGGTAGGTTGGTGGCACCGATACTATTTTTGCTGTCCGCCCGACCGCGACTCTCCCTAAGATCCGAGTTTACCCAACACCGTTGCTCTGATGTCTCCGGACAGCAATACCTGCTACCGATCCGATACCATGCACCGATTTTTATTTTTTTATTTTTTTTCTTTTTTTTCTTTTATACCATCGCTCTTGTGTGTGATTCTCGATTCCTCACGCTTTTTTTGCTTTCGCTCTGTTATTTAATCCATCTGACTAAGATTAGCCAACTTTCTTCTAACGAAAAAATCACCTATACCAAACGCTTTCATAATCAGACACCCTCTCTGCAAACACATCTTTATCTGGTAGTGGCCCCTTCATCTGCTCGCAGTTTTTACTTCATTCTGTTATGCTCGTAATCGAGCACAAATGACGCTTTTTGAGTGTCACAATTTTGAATTTGATAACAATCTAAGACCCCCTTCGCGCAGAGTTAAAAAAACATTCTTGTTCGTGGGGGGCACAACTCACCTTAGAGGCATTTTATATGGTGTAACATATGTGACACATTGCTCTTGCTATGTGTCACCTATCAAGGGATTCATTTGATATTATTCTACAATGTAAATTTCATAATTCCTATTAAATCTAGCACCTAAAATTTGTAAACACATTTTATTTGATCTAGTTTTCGTTTGCGCCTATTACATGATATTGATTCTGGACTACTTAGCAAATCATACTCTAGTATAAAGACTAGTAATCATCATGAACCAGGTTCACTGTAACATCTTCATGTGTTGCGCCAAAAGTATGTCATAACATGAAAGGCTCCCGTCATCCGCCTGCTTCCGACTTTACGCGACCCGGCACAAATTTTTTTACGGTATGCGCATCCCCTGTGGCTCAGCAGGCGGATTTAGCGCAGCACCGGCGCTCAGGTCGCATAGAAAAAGTTCAAAGCCCCAACTAAGGCTTGAGACATACAGCGTACGTGTATTATATCTGTCGCCTTGATGTTTACTACCTTTTCTTTGGAAACCCGTTTTACTCAGTTACCGCCCCCTCTCTTGTGAGGCTTTTTTAACCTCGCACCTACCCAACCCATGCATATTGTGCTCCCTCACTCAGTGTCTCGTGTTGTGACCCTCCTATAACAGCCACCTTGGTTAGAAAGTACACCACGCCAATGATTTAGCCCCCCCTACTTCGCCTGAAACTCCCAGCATATCTCCGTGTAAAGTCCTTTTATGCCCACACCCCACGGATTGTTTATTACATGTTATCCAAGTATACACTCGGTCGGAACATTGTTGTTGGTTGCTTTCTTATTTTTTGTTTTTTTTATTGTATGTAGAGTTTTTGGGATGCTGGTCGTTCTTGGTATCTGTCGTATCCCACTCGACCCTTCTCCACGTTCCGTTGCGACCAGATTGGCGCCCAGTTCAGCCAGCAACGAGAGACGTTTCGCACCCCGAACTTGAATGTTTGTTCTACACGAACGAACTACACGCAGCTCATCTGTACCTCACATAAACTATGGCATGGTCTCAGCACCACCCCACTTTGATACATTCACTGACGTCTGGTATGATGGTTGTGTATGGAAATTTTTTTAATGTAGCCCTTGTTATAATGTTTTTTTGTGCTTTCGGTGGGTTTTTTTAATCCACCACAATCTTGTATTGTTTACTTTTCTTTATATCGGATTTGGATACTTGTCGTCATTGACTCAATACCCGAGCCAGCAGAAAGTCGGCAGTTATGGTGGTCATATACTGAATATCAGGATACGGCGTGCCATCTAATATCATGTTTTTCAGAAGCGCATAAAAACAAAAATTTTGAAGCGAAAATGATTTGTGAACCATGTACTGTAAATGTGACATTGCAGAAAAGATGACTTTCCCTGGTTTAACGTGGGGGTTTAGGGGTTTACCCCCCCCCAAACCCAAAAATAAAAATTTAGGGGGGGCTGCCTTTTACTTCCCTGAGGCATCCCCGCATAGGTGTATATGACTTTCTTCTTTCAGACGAATCAGCTCGCTGCCAGTTATATAAAAATTGTCTCTTCGATCTTGCAGCTCTACTCTTGCATTTGTTGCATTGCTTCGGTCAAAACGAAGTTAAATAAAGCGTGTCTCACATGCTCGGGGGGGTGACCATAAGGCCTCTGTAGTGAATTGATCCGTTTTCGTAAGAAACATATCCATATTCCAAAACAGAATAATCATTCTACTTCTAAGCTTGCGCCCAGCAGGTTGTACACAGGAGTAGTTCCGGGAGCATGGACGTA
Source organism: Sinocyclocheilus anophthalmus (assembly GCA_018155175.1). Taxonomy (NCBI): domain Eukaryota; kingdom Metazoa; phylum Chordata; class Actinopteri; order Cypriniformes; family Cyprinidae; genus Sinocyclocheilus; species Sinocyclocheilus anophthalmus. Next base: position 35,212 of record JADLZN010004804.1, read on the forward strand.
TGAGGTCACGTGTTGCGTATGCGTGGTGGTCGAGTGGAGAACCGAGATTTTGTTTACAGGAGCAAAAGAAGCAAAGTTTCCTTACTTTAGCCAAAGAAAACCAGTCTCCTCTTGGCTAATACTGAAATCCTCCGACATTCTCTTTACAAGCCTGGTTTGTTTCTCAATTCTGACTGTGGTGTGTTTTGATCTCTCGCTGCGGTTCCGTGTGCGATCACTTCCTGAGCGGGCATGACGCCCACCAACCGACTCTACGTCATTTCCTCGGAATGCTTCCGTTTTACAACAGTGGAGGCACGCTAGACTTCAAGGGATAATCGTTGTTCGCATATGGATATTTTCTTAAAAAACGCACGATTCGTACGCACGGCCTTTGTTCACCCCGAAGCCGTGTGGAGACACTTTTCTTTAATGGATGGGTTAATTTATTTAAGTTCTTTTGCGGACAGAAAGGCAATTGCACACCGTTGAGTTGAGTGAAAATTATGCTAACAGCTTGAGAGGATTATTACTAGATGAATTTCTAATCATAACTTCGGCCTGGATTCGTCTTGATAGAAGAAAGTCTATTTAAAATCAGTTGTAAGACTCCATATTTTGCGTCCAGCCTTGTCAGTGAACCACGGTCTCTGTGTAGTACATGTGCTCAATGTGAAAGACAATGTGGATGGGATTTACGTGATACAGAATGGCTGTATGAAAAGATGGCATTAAAATGCATGCGATTCTATCGGCAGCCCTAATTAGTTCAATGCCATGACGAAAGTTTTGAGCAAAAAACTGTACTGTTCGCTGGCTGCACCACTGACGGCAACGCCACACTATTTACAGTCCCAGCACCGTATAAGAGGAGACAAGAGTACGCAGTGGATTATTTTATTTAGTTCAAGTGTACTGCCACACTCAGTATCTAAATATAACCCTGCGCTTTATGCCCAGCAGTTTACCCTTCACAGACATAAATGCACTGTTTTTTGTTATACCGTGTGTTTTAAGAAACGGTGTGAATGCAGGAATTTATGTTTATGTATCACATTGCAGTGATTTCTGTGTTTCTGTCCGTGTGCTTAGGATGTGTGCGCTCAGAAAACCCTATAATCAGAAGTTTAAACTGATATGGCTTTAAATATACTTAGCTATTGATTGTCAGTGCAAAACTTATTTTTGATCTCTTTCACAAATTTAGCCGCTGTTTCGCGCTTATTTGCATCCGGTTGAGCTGTATGGTGCAGCTCTATTCTGGAAAAGGGGGCGGGGTCAGCAGCTCATTTGCATTTAAAGACATTTGCATTTTAAAAACAGCGTGTTTCTGCTTCCACTCAAGATAGACATTTTCAAAATGATATCCAATATATTTTTCTCTGTGGAGTTTTATTTCTGCCGAGTTTTCTGACTTACCTTCACAGACCCATTCTGGGACCCCAGGAGATTATTATTACCTATTGACAAAGGTTTGGCTAATATGTTCCTTTATTTTTTAATACCCATCAAACCTTACTGTGATTATATGACTGTCTTTTCTCCTAGGGATATCAGTTGAATGATTCGATAACCTAACATTTGTATTGTTTCCTTATATTTTTGTGATTTTTTTCCGTTTGCTGTGGTGTTTTCTGTGCTTAGAGGATGGTTGGAGGCGGGGGTGGGACGATTTCCTGGAGCTGTCCGTCTCTTTGATCCCGGCGCGGGTTCAGATTTTGTTTTTGATGACCCGAGCCAGAACTCACCGTCCTTAGGTCAGAGCTTCATACGTATAATCCCGACAATCCCTCAAAAACTGATGATACATTTTGTCTCAAGGGATTCTAATGGTGTTCTTCTTTCTTGTTTGTCTTTGTGAAATGCTGACTGTGTGTGATGATGCTGCAGGCTTGGCAATATCTGGGCACCTGCCAGGCAGAGAACGAGCAAGAGTTTGCAGCTATCAGTGCCCTCCGCAGGTGAGAAGTATAACCGCAACCTTACTGTGTACAGCAATTAAATTCTCTATGAAAAATCTGATTTAGTCAAATACCGCTTCCACCTTTTTAAAATTCAAGTCTCAATTGTTTTTAGATGTATTGAGCTGAAAAATGGCAATTTTTTTGCAACAAACAACCCGGCGCGGGGCCTTATTCAGTTTTTTTCTCATGGCTTTAGCTGTGAGCTTCACCAATGAGTCACTGCACAGACAGGCCTGCGAGACGCTCCGTGATTGGTTGAGGCACAACCCTAAATACCGGCATGTCCTCGAGCAGCATGAACGAGAGAAGGAGCGGGAGAGTGTGAGGGAGAGGGAGAAAGAGAGGGAGAGATTTGGATCCCTTCTGCACCAATGTTGTTAGGTGGTTGAGTATTTGTTATTGGGTTGTTTTTTCCCTCAGTACACTGCAGATGAGGGAACTACATTTGTTTGGTTTTTTTTTTGAATCCAGTTACACTCTCTAACTGGATAAATTCTCATTTTGTTTTGTTTATTTGAAGTATGGCTTGGAGTTCCTTACCAGATTTGTGTTTTTGTTTTACCGATTCAAACTTTTTTCAGAACAGGTTGACCTTAACTCCTAAATGATTTTTTTTTTTTAAACATTGTACCACCCACACATCTATGATCGTCTACGAGTTATTTTTTTTCTTTACATTGATCTTTTCGTTGTATTTTTTGTTTTTCCCCACCTTAATCCAATTTAATTTGTACCTACTTGAACTACACCCACATACAACCCCCATTGGGATCACAGTGTTTTGTTTTGTAATTGTTTATAATCTTTTTATTTTTAATATATTAAGAAGCATACTGTCTTCCTCAACATTGATAATTAGTAAGAAATTGTTGCTTGACCACCAATCTACAGATTAGCATCAATTTTGAAGTGATCCTGGACAGCTAACGCCTGGGTGAGTAATGATGCTGAAAATTAAGCTTTACCATCAAAGGATTACATTTTTGTTTATTCCTGAAAGTATTTATGTGGAACTTGAAAAATATTGGATATTATATGACAAAAATGAGGGAGAATCATAAAAAAATGCAGTATGTAGAAGCATCATGGAAATTATGAAAATAGAAGGCAACATATTTGCATTTAGTGTGGGTGGACAAATGGTTAGGACACAGTGTAAGTGTCACTGTAACATTGAGGGACGAGTCAGAATTATTTTACCAAAGACTTTAACTTGTATTGAATTCCTTTTTAAACCGTTTTTATGATTGTGCAACACTGTGAACTGATCAGACGTGGAAGCAGCCTGTTTTTAATGCCTCTTTTACATTAATGTGAGACATGCATAAGTGACTGGACAGGGCGTTGTAACCAAGCAACAGATTTACATTTGTCACCAATCATAATCGTGCAGTGCTCTAAAAATACACAATCTTACGCAAACACAGGTGTGGAGTTCAATTTGCAGACAGCATTGTGAGTAGCTGCATATGCTCTGTTTTAATCAGTTGAGAGTGCAGATATTAAAATACATTTTTGTATGACTCCGGAATGATTATGCACTGTCTTTCTTTAATTAAAATGTTTCTTTCAAAATAAATTCTACTCACCATGTCATTCAAAAACAACATGATTTGTTTTTTTTTCTTCTGTGGAGCACAAAAGAACTTGGTTTAGTACTCCCATGCTGTGACAGCCGCTTTCTGTCCGTGTGCGTCGGATGTGTGCTCTCAGAAAACCGTATATAAGGAAGTTTTTAAAACTCTATGGTTACAAGCATGTTCCGCGCGATCAACAGAACAAAAAGAGTTTGCGCAGGTACGAAACGTATGGTTGATGATTGTCGAAGTCGTTATTACATGGTCGGCGGTGAGCGCTTAGCTCATCAGAATTTTTGAAGAATTTTCTTGCTGCTCTTCTCCAAGTACTTTAAGTGTATAAGGATGTGGCTTTTCTCCCGATCATACGACAAAAAAAAAGTGTCCTTAAATTGTCCCTATCCTTTTTAAGTAATAGGCTAATCCATTCATTCACTTGTTGTTCTTCCTCCTGGGCAATGTGAAATGAGTGCAGAGTTGTTCGTTGAGCCCGTGCAGCGTGGCCGACTGACCCACAACAGCGGGCCCATCAGAGCTGATAGTGTGGTTTTTTTTTTTTTTTTTTTTTTTTTTCCTGGGGTTGGCCTTTTTTAAACCTGAGCGGAGAGTATGACAAGGCTGTGGACTGCTTTTCTGCCGCCCTGTCTGTGATGCCACAGGTTGGTTCTTTCACACTTAAGACTGTTACACCAAGCAAATTAAAACTAAAAAATATATAGTTTTAATAATCATTCTAATTCTATGAGAATAGAGAAGTCCACACCACAGCTATAACGATAATCCCACTGAGGAACAATATCAGTGGAATCACTCTCAGTATGTTTTTTTTTTTCTAGTTGATGAAAAGAGAAAAAACTTTGACAGCCAGAAAAACATTGACTTGAAAGAGCTTGAGCGACAGATGACAACTTTAACGCATGCTTATTGTCCGTTGGTGTGGATGTTAATATAGCTATCTTTATAGTTTTTGTTTTTGTTATGTCACACTAGCTATGTTTCCAGCCAAAGTTACAAATTAAAGTCCGCATGAAATCAAAATTGACTTTATTTACTTACTAGCGCACATTGCTAGTCTTGATGTGAAAAATTAAACCGTGCAAGTTAATCTGCTGAAAAAAATTGTTTGTCTTGGTAATTTTTAATCAAAATCTGAACATTTACTTCCGCTCTGGAATGGCATTCCTTTTTTGATGACGTCAGTTTGACGGCTTGGGCAGTGTATGCTTAAACACATCCCTCCAACCGTTAGATTGCTATGAGTGAGAGACACAGAGGAGGAGCGCCAAAATAAAACCACACCCTCTACTCAATATTCCGTTTCAGCTGGAAATACGTCACTACACTGAAATAAAGTTCGACAGCAACTTCCGGTTCACGCAGACTTTAAACTTGTGCGCAAAATTGGAATGTCGCAAGAAACATTTATGAATAAAGCACAGTTTCCATCTAATGAGTTGAAGAGAACAAAATCATCACTTCCTGATTAACTTGCGCTAAATATCACTAAGAAAAGAATTATTGCTGCAGTAGGGAGGCATGTTGGCTATATAATATTTTTGGATACAATAAATTACGAGCTTCAGAGACAAAAAGTGGCCACGTTATCTTATTTTCGGAGCCTGCTGTTTAGGAACGCAGTTCTGGGAGTTAATTATAATAAAGCACTTTGACGAGACTTTGCTCAAACATTTTAGAATGACAAAATTTGCATTTCAGATGCTGTGCAATGAGATTGGTCCATTGGTTGGTCCAGTTTTATCCTGTCTCAACGCAAAGTCACATGTCTTTTCTGATGCGCATTAAGGAATTTATTCGGTAAAAAAAAAAATCGTAGTTTATGCTCGTGTTTTCTTACAGGACAAGAAATTTATCCTACTTAGTTGAGCGCATAATTTTTTTAATGCGCATTTTTTAATTTAAGCGCATCTTGGCATTTCCATCCAGCGGTTTTTATGCGATAATCCAAAATGCGCATAAAAATAGGTGGATGGAAACATAACTACTGTTATATTCTACATATTGTTCATCAGTATTTTAGTTCACATTCTTCCTTCTCTCAACCCTACATGAAGGATTATCTGCTGTGGAACAAGCTGGGAGCGACTCTTGCTAACGGGAACCGATCAGAGGAGGCAGTTGCTGCTTACAGACGCGCGCTGGAGTTACAGCCTGGATTTGTGCGTAGCCGATATAACCTGGGCATCAGCTGTGTCAATCTGGGTGCGCACAGGTTAGTAAAAGAAGGTTTAACCAGAGTACACATGCCAGAAAGAGCTAAAACGCTACAATAAATGCCATCCTTTTTTTATCTCTTTCAGGGAGGCAGTAGAGCACTTTCTTGAGGCCCTTTCTCTGCAGCGACAGGCCGCAGGTGATGGAGAGGGAGGTGCGGGTCGAGGACCAGGTGTAGCAGCCACTGTAATGTCAGACAACATCTGGTCCACATTACGCATGGCACTGAGCATGATGGGAGAAAGCTCCCTTTACTCAGCCGCCGACCGGCGAGATCTGGACACACTGCTGGCGCACTTCTGCCAGAGAGATGGAGAGACAGAATGAAGGATGGAGGAGACGAAGGGGCACAGGAAGATAGAATGCGAGTGTGGAGAAGCCTGTTTGGGAGAGAAAAGAGCTAGATTGGAGGTGTACATTTCAACAGAGGGCATGATTTTTGATGGTGCTAAAATGTGAGGAGATAAAAAAAAGAGAACAAAACGAGTGTGAAACATCCATTAAGCTCCAGCACTATGTTAACGGACAGACGTATGAACTGATGACTGTCCTTAAGAAAAAGATGTTAAAAAGTCCATGGTACAAACTTGCTACGGTTTTTGTAACAAGTTTACGCTTACAGAGAATCTGTTTTAATTTTGTTAATCTTGAAGATTACAGTTTTTTTTTTTCCATTGTCCTTATCAAAATTACTCTAATATTTCTCAAATGGGGGCAAATAAGGTCCCTGCACTGTGAGCTCAAAGTACTTGCCTCTGTTTGACACAGAGACGAGGATGTGGAGAAATAACTGTGTTCTACATCACTACGGATCCCATATAAAGTAACAAAGGTGATTTGCAAGCCTTTAAATTATATTGGCAACTTTATTTGTGAGTGACCATAGGGTTGTAAAACTGAAAGAACTTATCAGATATTTGCTTTTGCTGTAAATTAATTTGCTTAATTGTAAATTCTACTTGCCATATTGTGTATTGTATCATAATTATTAATGTTTTGCATATAGCCAATAAAAATTGCTATTATGATCTATGTAATTCAAGCAATAAAGCTTTGACAAATGCTTGGTAACAAAAAAAAAAGTTTTTATTTACAAAAAAAAGAAATCATATTTCTAAATATAAGTATTAAAATATGACAAAAATAATACATACCTTTTTTATTTATTCAGCTTGCTGTTAAAATAGTAAAACTTTCAAATGTACAACATGCTTTCTATAACTGGCGAATATGAATTCCTTAACTAATTGGTTAACAAACGTATTTTTGGTAACAGAAGTGCGATTGTGTGCAGTGTGCTTTGACTTTATTTCAAAATATTAAACGCAAGAAGTAAGAATACGTCAACACGCGGCTGTATTTCAAACCGCTGGTACACGCCCAATAAAAATGTATTTTCAGTCTCAGCCAATCAGAAGCGCCGACGGAGGAACTTAGCGTTCAGCTATTGGTCTATTTAAAAATCGCCGCAAACACAGAATCACCCATTTAAATGCTCTCGCTGGAGTCACACACGGTCACGGAGTTTGGATTGGAAGACGACCGAAGCATTTCATTGTTATCTGCTTTTGTACATATATAGGTGTATAAAACTTAAAGTTGATTTGATACAGCTTGAGAGATTAAAAGGAAAATAGAGCGGACTGCACGTGGAACATCTTGAGCTTTAAGGTGAGTTTTAAGTTTATTTATTGGACAATAACTTGTATTGTTGCTAAAAACGCGAGACGGTAAGAATGGCAACTTCTTTATTTAGCGTTAACGTTAATTGAATTAAGAGTTTTACGTACATACGTTTTAGCAATGTTCTAGCAAGTCAGCGCATTAGGGTTGTATCTGCTTTTTCGCTTCTTACCATTAATGTTTTCATAAACCGTGCTGTTTTTCGGTAGCAAACAGTGTAAAATGGGTGCCGGTGAGAGCAAGCTGTCTGTGGCATCAACACCAAAGCTAGAGCCGAGCCAGAGGCCGAGAGCAGCGCGAGTAGCGAGACTCTCAGACCCGCGTTCACCGTCCTGCGCTATCGACCGCACACCTATACAGGTACAAACACACAGCCAACACTTCTTCTTCTTAGTTTTATGGCGAGTTGCAATCTTTGCGCATATCGCCACCTACTGTGCCATTGTGCAATCAGGATTTTCTTTTATCATAGTAGTTATTCTGTCTCAACTCTGAAGCCATCAAGAGTCCAGGTATCGGTTGGCGCTGCGTGTTCAGCTCCTCCGTCCTCCACACTGAACCCTTTAGACCTCCAAACCGAAACAGAACATCTTTTATATTATATTCTTTTATCTAGTCCTGTGCTATATAAAATCCTATATCCTGTTCTATCACTATTAAATTCATATCCCAATAAATATCCCACATCCTTATTCTTCTTACCTTTATCTTTTAGATATGCTATTAGTTCCTTCCTATTCTCACTATACTTTATACATTCATATATTGCATGCTCAATTGTTTCTTTCTCACCACAAAATTCACATAAGCCGTTAACATGTACACCAATTAAAAACAATGAACCATTCAGCCCTGAATGACCCAGTCTTAATCTAGCTATTATCCCCTCTTCCTTCCTATTCCTTCCTCTTACAATCATTTTAGTATCTACCTGCTTTTTGATTTTAATATAAATGTCTTCCCTTATAATCTAAATTCCACACTTCTTGCCATCCCCTTGTAACATTCCTCTTAGTAATACTTTTAACTTCCCCTCTGCCTAATGGAACATTGATATCAATTTCTTTTCTTTCTTTTTTTTTTAAAGCATTTTTAGCCAGTTGATCACTTATTTCATTCCCAACTACCCCTATATGTGCTGGAACCCAACAAAATCCTATTAATATGCCTTTCCTTTGTCATCTCATTCATTAAATCTTGTCTAGATGACTGGTGGCTGGATAATGAAGTTAAGACAGAAGCAGTGTCTGAGCAAATCACAGCTCTGTCTGGTGTCGCTTCCTCTATCCACATAAGTCCCACTATAATAGCGACCATTTCAACAGAATATATTGATAATTCGGATGTTAATCTTTACAGCCAACACTTCTGTTTATGAGTCTCTAATAAAAGATTCAATTCGCTTGAAAAGATTCAATATGCCATTTTCAGATCCCGTGTGTGTGAGTTTGATTGTATTTTCCTGTAGGTGGGCGTGGCTTACTCTCCTCTTCCTGTGGCGGAGTCAGTCGGGCCTGTGTTTGACCCCCGCTCACCCACACCTGGCATCACTCGAACACCAGTAAAGGGTAAGTGAAGTGTATCACACGTGAACTGTTTATGCGTTTTTAATTCAAAATATTTAAACACGGCGAAAAGAGCTCAAGCTGAAAGCTAATTAATATTCATAAGCTCAGCCCTTTCTGTAAAGAGTGCACTTTCCTCCATTGCCTTGGTTGTGGAAGTATTTTTTTTCCCATAGGGAAAAGTCTCTGTTAAAGAGTTAAAAGCCATGAACCAAACCTACCAGCTACAAAGTGAATAACATTACAAACACTGATTTATTTTTTTTTTTAGCTAAAAGGTTTTTGAAAATTAGAAAGACAAAGGTTACAAGACTGTGTAGTTAAAGGAATAGTTCACCCCAAAATTAAAATGTTGTCGTCATTTAACGTTACTCACCCGTATGTCGTTCCAAACCGGTATGAGTTTCTTTAAGTTGAACATCAAAGAAGATATTGAGGAATGCTGTTAATCAAACAGTTGATGGTCCCCATTGACGTCCATAGTATTTCTTTCCTTACAATAGAAGTCAATGGGTGCCAACTACTGTTTGGTTCTTCAAATATTTGTTTGTGTTCAATAGAAATGTTACAGGTTGGAACAATCAAGGGTGAGTAAATGATGACAGTTTTCATTGGGGGGTGAACTATTCCTTTAACTTTTGGGGGGGGGGGGGAGGACTATAGATAAGTATTAAAACTATGATTTAAAGATGTTGGTTATGATCAGTGTGGGGGTAACGCATACACATAGTAACGGAGTTTACGTAAGCTCAGAGTACTTTTTCAAGTACTGATGTTAAAGTAAGGCATACTTTTCCTTTCATGTAGAATATCTGAGTTACTTTTTCAAATAAGTAACACAAGTTACTTTTTTTTTTCCAGTTTATTGATTGACAGCTCTGCTGTCCTCATGTTGAGAGAAATCAGAAGTTGTTCCTGTAGTTCTAAAATAAATATGAATATGCATCATCTCACTCACAAAAAAAACACAGATTCAATATTCCTCAAAAAGAATAAAAATAATGCAACTCAGAATATGACGCAAACCTGCAATAATTAAATGTTAAACAACACAAATATGCTTTATGTATTTAATCCCATTCTATTAACCAATATCTTTGATGATCCAGTTCAACCGTACTAATAAGTAAAAATTACTCTAGACAAACATTTGTTTTTTTTTTATTGCTGAAGAGTGTTTCTTCTCCTGTGTTCTACTGTATAGACGTGAATTTACTTTTCCTTCAGCTTGAGGCTTATTCATTTCACTTTAGGTGAGAAAAGGCTTTTATATTTGCCAAAAAAAAAAAATATATATTTTAAAAATAAACAAGAAAGCCCTGTCCAGATTTAAAAAGTAACACAAAAGTAACGTAACGCAATACTTTCCATAAAAAGTAACTAAGTAACGTAATTAGTTACTTTTTTATGGAGTAAAGCAATATTGTAAAATAAAAGTAACTTTCCCCAACACTGGTTATGATACACATTTTACATTCATAATGCGTCACATACGCATATACTGTTAAAGGGGTCATATTCTGATGTTGCTAACAAAACATTATTTTCCAAAGATTGTAAATTGTTTCTCATCTAGCCCCGCGTCGATTTTTTACAAAGCTCATCTGTCTGAAAAAGCGAGGTGTGCTGTGATTTGGCCAGCTATCCAGCACGCGTTGTGATTGGCCGAATACCTCAAAAGAGTGAGACGGAAAAGTTACGCCCCTTACCATACTGTGATGATGCCCGGAGCGACGAGACAAAAACATTCAAACCCATACAAACGAGGCATTTGTTGCATCCAAAACTACAGATTATAATTACTTATATTGTCTTTTTACACGTTGCGTTGCATTGTGCTGCGTAAACATAAAACGAACTGTCTGCATTTGTGATCGGAGAAAAATGACAAACGACAAGCGCTACTCTACACTGTTTAAAACTCGCGTTTGAATCGTCAGTGGTAAATCTTTTAAATGAAAACGTACTTACAGACTGTGAATCAGAACAGCCTGCATTGTAGTCTACTCTACCAAGATCAGTAAACAGTCCTCTCATAAAATGTGCTGCACACGTCTGAATATTTGGGTTGAACTGTTCTGAACAGTGTTGTAAATACAGCTTAACACTGATTTGTAGTCGTGTCCTCTTTTTTTGGAAGACCAAACAAAGTAGTTGCGCTTTCACAAAGATGAAAACAGCAGCCTACGTGGCGGACGCCGCTTAGCGTGCGATGAGGACGGATAGAGTGAGCAGAGGCAGCGGGCTTGAGAACGGTGTAGCCAGCGGATTCGACGAAGGAGTGGCAACCACATGTGACGACCCCGGGCTGGACTCTGCTTCGTCCACGGTGAAAGCCGATCTGGCGATCCACAGCACTAAGTTGATGTATTCCCTCAGCGACCAGCACAGATCAGCTCTAGGCATGACAAAGCGGATATCGTCCTCTTTTGGAAGACCAAACAAAGTAGTTTCGCTTTCACAACGAAGCACACAGCGTACATGGCTGCAGCGTCAACAATATTACAGTGAGAATAAAAGTTACGCCTTCTTTGAGTGAACATTTAGGCGGTGTTATGCAAATATTCCCAATAGTGGGTGAGATATGTGGGGGCGGGTCCCTTTAGAACGGCCGTTTTTTCGGGAGGTGTGGCTGACTCTAACTTGTAGTAAAGACTAATCTCTTGGTTTTGAGACTGTAGTCATTGCAACTTTACAGATCTTCTTTATGCACCAAGAGCTTGTAACACTCCAAAGAGAAAGAAGGAATTTAAAATTTAAATCACATCATATGACACCTTTAAAACACAAGTTGAAATAATGCAAGCTGATGACTTCAGCAAATGCATATAACATTGAGTAACAACATTTATAATTCATCCTTTTTTTAACGGTTTATAAGTTATCATTCAAAATCAGTTTCCTGAAGGAGAAAATTTAAGTCGCCCCCCTCAGCCCTCCCACTCTAAATTCACTACAAAACTGGAGTAGTGACAGCCTCCTATATTGTGACACACATCCAAGTGTAACGGTTAATTAAAAAGAAGAATGTAGGGTGGGTTATTGATTAAAGATTATAAGGTAAAAAAATTTAAAAATGAAACTCATACATGGATGAATCGTTCTCAATCATAATTCTTTAAGATAAAACTACTTTGTCTCCTTTTACAGTGAGTGTCGCGTCTCTTGCTCGGCGGCTGAGCACCTTCTTTCTCAATGACGTCAAGTCCGGTAGCGACTCTGTTCCTCCCCTTCCTCCGGTCTCCTTCACCAAACACCCCGGCCTGCCCAATGTGAATCTGCAAAATGAAGCAGGCCCCAGAGATCCTCTGCTCCCTCTGGTAAAAGCCCAGAACTCATCCACCCTCAACGGACACACAGATGCTGTGTCCACCCCTTCAGAGGGCTACGGCTCTATATGCAGCAGCCCATTTGTGTTGATCGGAGAGACACAGATGGAGGTGGAGGTGGATGCTGAGGACTCGCTGGAAGAGGCGGAGGAGGCTCTGTTGCTCGGTGCTTCACCATTAAAGAAAGAGCTCAGTTTAAGTCTTCTTGCTTGTCATGAAGGTGTTTACTCCTCTTCTCTGGAGGAACGTCCTCTGACTCCTCTTCCTCCTGTTGAGAGGCAAGCGAATGAAGATCACTCCTACGAGCTCTTCTCAGTCCCACCACGATCCACAGAGCATGAAACTTCCACGCCTGTTGTTGAAGCTATCGTGACCTCTAAGGCAGATGAGGTCCCGTCACAGACCTCTGAGGAACAGGTTTGTTTTTGAGATTATTGAAAGACCGTGTCGTTTTGGGTTTCATCAGTAGTTCATCATTCATCTGTATGTGTTTATACTACATTTCCATTTAAATGTTTGTGGGCAGTATGATTTTTTATTTTTTTCATTCAGCAACGATTCATTAAATTGATCAAAAGTGAAGCAGAGATTTCCATTTCAAATAATTGCTGTTATTTTGAAATTTCTATTTTTCAAAGAATCCTGAAAAAAAGAATTGTGGAATATTTATTCATTAATTGTTTTTAGTTAATTCTGTGTTTATTATAAATGTTTCTTGAGGATCAAATCTGAATATTAAAATTATTTCTGAAAGACCATGTCACACTGAAGACTGAAGTAATGATGCTGAAAATTCAGCTTTGAAATATTTTATGTAGTAATATCTCACAATTTTCCCCCCAATTAAATACAGGCTTGGCTTGGTGTGCATTAGAGGCTTCTTTTAAATTAATGAAATTACTAAAAATTATTGAATTGCAATGTTATTTTGACAAAAAATTTAAAGTTTTTTAAAAAACTATTTTTCTATATTTTATAACTTTTCTATGATGCGCATATAACTTTTATATTTGGATTTGTTTTTTTAAATATCTTGAATAATTATATTAATTTCTAAGTTATTAATTTTTTTCCCCAAATGATTACTTGGTTTGTATTTGTGAAAAAAAATTATATTTTTAACATTCCAAAAAATATGAAAATGTTACAAACAAACAAAAATGATGCTTTTTAAATTAAGTTAAATGGATGGTTTTCATTGTTTTGGGACCATTGAAAATATCAGTAAAGGTAGGAATCGAAACTATTGTTGAACGCTGTGAGGAACTGACTGATGTGTGTCCTTCCTCCATCAGGTGACTTCTGCACTTCTAGAGTCGAGCCATGAGCAGCAGGAGGAGAGCAAGCCTCCCACACCTCAATCTGTTGTCTCCAGCAAGTCCAGCCCAGTTGAAACGGTCCAGTCTGGCATCCGTTGTCTGAAGTTTGACACCCGCAGCCCGAGTCAGGCCATTTTTAAGCCCCAGTGGTTGGGCGTGGGCTTCGGGAGCACTGGAGTCAGAGCGAGAGGGGTACAGGCGCGTGGAAAAACATCGGTGTCCTCACCACTCTCCACCAAAAACACGGCCACAAATGAGAATAACAACATGGTTGTGCGCACCAAACAGAGACCAAGAGGTGAGTGTGTCCGTCACCACACAGCATCAACATTTTGTACAGCTAAAATAAGTGAAAGCGGCGACACCATTAGCTTTTTATAAATGTCTGCACCTGCTCTTACATTAAAAGGTGGATAGAAGACTAACAAAATGAGGAATCTGTAGTGTACACTAGAATGTACTAGTGTATTATTATTATTTTTTTTCTTCTCTTCCCCAAGTATGCTCTTTCTCAGTGGTTATAAACTACCAAATTGAGGTATTTGCTTGTTTAATTATACAGAAAAAGTTCTGGTTGGTGAGGGCAGATCGCCTCTGCAGATCCTGAGGGAGGCTAATTCACCCAGAGACCGCAACTCCCAGGTAATTACTGTTATTAGTCACTAGTTATATTTAAACCTTTGTGCTTATTCAACTTGTATTATGTAGTCACTTACTAAATGGATCTTCATGTCTGTCTTCAGATGAAGTTGAAAGTGTCCACCCCTGAAAAACAGAGATTCAGCCAGATGGACAGGAGAGCTCTGATTCTGTCACTCAACAAGGAGAACGAGTGAGACGAACCGAGCAGACCAGGATAAATCCAGCCAACACTATGTATACATGATCATTCTTTTTTCCTATTCTTTACCCTTTCTTTGTGTGTTTGTAAAAAACTTGTAATGTAAATAAAGATCATTGGGTTTGTCGAAGTGTTCTTTTTTTTTTTTTTGTATCTGATCTTATCAACTTGTCGTTTACAAAGCATGTCTAATGATGAAAATGTCATAGTTTGCCACTACTTTCAGCCCTGCAATTATTGAAAAATTATTGAAACTGTCAGCCGATCAACATTCTGCAGTTATGTTTAACTCTAATGCCCACATCCTTTTTAAAAGCGTTGTTACTAATTTATCTGAACTATTTTGTAACATCAGAACACAGTTATCCAATATCTGTGGTTGTTTTTGAAAGAAGTATCTTGTGCTCACCAAGGCTGCATTATTTGATGAAAAATACAGTAAAAGACGGAAATTAGATTAAAATTTAAAATGACTTTTCTATTTTAAGTCCTTTTGTCCTCAAATGTAATTTAATTGTGATGAGGAAAGCTGAATTTTCAGCATCATTACACCAGCCTTTAGTGTGTCCCTTGATCCTAAAGAAATCAATAGTGGGATGTACAGTGGGGCAAAAAAGTATTTAGTCAGCCACCAATTGTGCAAGTTCTCCCACTTAAAAAGATGAGAGAGGCCTGTAATTTTCATCATAGGTATACCTCAACTATGAGAGACAAAATGAGAAAAAAAAATCCAGAAAATCACATTGTAGGATTTTTAAAGAATTAATTGGTAAATTCCTCGGTAAAATAAGTATTTGGTCACCTACAAACAAAGCAAGATTTCTGGCTCTCACAGACCTGTAACTTCTTCTTTAAGAGGCTCCTCTGTCCTCCACTCGTTACCTGTATTAATGGCATCTGTTTGAACTCGTTATCAGTATAAAAGACACCTGTCCACAACCTCAAACAGTCACACTCCAAAACTCCACCATGGCCAAGACCAAAGAGCTGTCAAAGGACACCAGAAACAAAATTGTAGACCTGCACCAGGCTGGGAAGACTGAATCTGCAATAGGTAAGCAGCTTGGTGTGAAGAAATCAACTGTGGGAGCAATTATTAGAAAATGGAAGACATACAAGACCACTGATAATCTCCCTCGATCTGGGGCTCCACGCAAGATCTCACCCCGTGGGGTCAAAATGATCACAAGAACTGGGAGCAAAAATCCCAGAACCACACAGTGGGACCTAGTGAATGACCTGCAGAGAGCTGGGACCAAAGTAACAAAGGCTACCATCAGTAACACACTGCGCCGCCAGGGACTCAAAATCCTGCAGTGCCAGATGTGTCCCCTGCTTAAGCCAGTACATGTCCAGGCCCGTCTGAAGTTTGCTAGAGAGCATTTGGATGATCCAGAAGAGGATTGGGAGAATGTCATATGGTCAGATGAAACCAAAATATAACTTTTTGGTAAAAACCTCAACCTTGTCGTGTTTGGAGGAGAAAGAATACCGAGTTGCATCCAAAGAACACCATACCAACTGTGAAGCATGGGGGTGGAAACATAATGCTTTGGGGCTGTTTTTCTGCAAAAACCAGGACGACTGATCCGTGTAAACGAAAAAATGAATGGGGCCATGTATCGTGAGAATTTGAGTGAAAACCTCCTTCCATCAGCACGGGCATTGAAGATGAACCGTGGCTGGGTCTTTCAGCATGACAATGATACCAAACACACCGCCCGGGCAATGAAGGAGTGGTTCGTAAGAAGCATTTCAAGGTCCTGGAGTGGCCTAGCCAGTCTCCAGATCTCAACCCCATAGAAAATCTTTGGAGGGAGTTGAAAATCCGTGTTGCCCAGCGACAGCCCCAAAACATTACTGCTCTAGAGGAGATCTGCATGGAGAAATGGGCCAAAATACCAGCAACAGTGTGTGAAAAACTTGTGAAGACTTACAGAAAACATTTGACCTCTGTCATTGCCAACAAAGGGTATATAAAAAAGTATTGAGATGAAATTTTGTTATTGACAAATACTTATTTTCCACCATAATTTAATAAATAAATTCTTTAAAAATCCTACAATGTGATTCTGGATTTTGTTATTTTGTCTCTCATAGTTGAGGTATACCTATGTTTAAAATTACAGGCCTCTCTCATCTTTTTAAGTGGGAGAACTTGCACAATTGGTGGCTGACTAAATACTTTTTTTCCCCAATGTATGTGAGGAAAACAGCTTCACATTTTTGTGGCAACTGTGATAAATTACATTTTTTCCTGAATTGTTTTATGAATGGAAAGTTCAAATAACAGCATTTATTTGAAATGGAAATATTTTGTTACATTTACTGTCACCATTTTAAACAATGCATCCTTGCTAAATAAAACTATTCATTACATTTGGGAAAAAAATGACCCCAAGCTTTAGAACAGTAGTGTGTATGTACATTTTAGTACATAATAATCACATTTGTTTTCAGTTTCATCAGATATGAGAGATATAAAAATCAGCCAGGTTTGTCGTAGTTTTTTTTATTGGCAGAAAAGCAGAAAAAACAGATGACACTAGCAATGCACTATCAAAAAATTTTTTAACACTAAACTTAAAAGAAGCTTCAATCAGACAGTCTCACTAAAACTTGTTTAATCTATAATTTGTAAACTACATTTTATAAAAGTGAAAATATCATTCTGTGCAGACTTAAGTCATTATATTCGATCTTGCGCAACTATTTTGGCAACCTCTGTCATAGGTTTGATAGCACAGGATGCATTTAGATCTCAGTAAGCTTAATTCAACTAGTGTTGAAAGTCTTATTTCATATGCTATTATTGATAATATGCTGTGACACCCATGTGTTAAAGACCCTATCCAAAAAGTACCTCACAAATCACCAAATAGGTAATGGCTTTGTAAATGCCCACTTTTGCAGTTAGCAGTCCCTGAAAAACAGGTTTTCTGGTATTGCATGATTTCTTTGACAAGATTATTCTACAGGTCAGCCCATCTTTAAATGAGGTTTTCTTATTCACAATCGTTCTCGTTGTGACGGCACAACAAACATATCGCTTTCCCTCCCTACTTATTCAACTATATCCCACCGTTTCAATTGTCCCCTTTACATTTTACCCTGTCTTTGACATATTCTATGTTTGCCTCCGTTTGAGACAGAGCCTTAGTTCCAGATCTTCAGAAAGCTATCCCATGATCCTGTGCAGCAGGCCATCCCATCAGGTGTCACGCCAATACAGCTCACTCTGTTGTCATGACCGGACAACACTCCTGGAAAAGACAAACACTATTTTATTATAGTTAATATACAGATATTTTTGCATCTAATATGCTTTATCGTTCTCCCGAGATTGACATCCATCCTTGCATCTTTTTCCGGTGACATACCGACTCTCTCCGCCTTCAGCGAGTCCCAGATGTTGCAGTTGAAGTCGTCGTACCCAGCGAGGATGAGTCTTCCAGAGAGAGAGGGAGCGAGGGAGGTCACGCCGCACATGATGCCGGAGTCTTGGTACGTGATGAGCTCCTGGTCTGAACGCAGGTCGTACAGCTTGCAGGAAGCATCGTCTGAACCTGTGATCACTGCATTTCCATTGGGGAAAAACTGAAAGGTGACACAGAGAGAAAAATGGATGTGGCTGGCTTTATGTAAGACAGTGAAGTCAAAAGTTTACATACATCTTGATTCTTTTTGTTTAGTGATAGTTGTTCATGACTCCCTTGTTTGTCCTGAACAGTTAAACTGCCTGCTGTTCTTCAGAAAAATCCTTCAGGTCCCACAAATTCTTTGGTTTTCCAGCATTTTTGTGTATTTGAACCCTTTCCAACAATGACTGTATGATTTTGAGATCCATCTTTTCACACCGAGGATAACTGAGAGACTCGTATGCAACTATTACAGAAGGTTCAAACGCTCACTGATGCTCCAGAAGGAAAAACCATGCATTAAGAGGTGAAAACTTTTGAACAGAATGAAGATGTGTACATTTTTCTTATTTTGCCTAAATATCATATATTTTTAATTTAGTACTGCCCTTCAGAAGCGACAGAAGATACTTATATGTTTCCCAGAAGACAAAATAAGTTACATTTACCCTGATCTTCAAATTCAAAAAGATTTCTTAATGCATAGTTTTTCCTTCCTTTCCTTTCCTCCTCCTTTTGGTAACATTTTGCAGATTCTGCAAGGTGTATGTAAACTTTTGACTTCAACTATATATCGCAAAACTTGCTGCCACTGTAAGTGTGTGCTGTGTGGATGCTTCAAGCTGTTCTCAGGCTGGTTGGTAGTGTATCGCTATGTGGTTTCTAAGTTGTTCTGAGTGGCTGCTTTCTGATCCAGGTCAAAGACTTTGACTATTTTGGTCCCTAACATTTTCATGTTGTGGCAAACAGTCAGAAAATCTAAAATGTATAAGTTGAATACATTAAGGCAGTGGTTTTCAACCAGGGGGCCGGGGCCAACTAGGGGACCTCACAAACTTCCAAGGGGGCATCAAAATAACTTATAAAAATGTTAATAAATAAACAAAGTTAAAAAAAGGCAAAAAACACCAAAAAATCCCCCTTCGACAGCAGTTTTTTTTCTTGAAGAACCAGTAGGAAAAGTAATAACATTACATTAATGTTAATAAATTAATAAAAGGTTATAACTGAAAAGGTCATTAAAATTATTTAAAAACTTTCTAAAATTAAAAATGAATGATTAAAATAATAACAACGGAATTCTTTTTAGAAATAATTATAAAATAAATGTCAGATGAAAAACTTACTACTAACTAACTGAAATAACTGAAATAAAATGCTTTATTTTAATACATTAAAATAACAAACTAAAAGAAAAAGCTAAATAGAAATATTTTATATCTAGTAAAAATGATAAAGGCACATAACAACATTAGTAAAATGTAAACTTTTAATTAACATAACAAAATGAAAAAAATAATAATTGAAAATAATAAATACTCTAAAAGTATATTAATAATACTCAACAACAGTGCTCTATGGGCATTTTTATGATGTATATCCATCCTTCTAGTTTTGCCAAATTGTAAAATATTTTAGTAGTAAGAAATGTTTTGAAAAAAAAAAAAAATCTTGTGGCCTTGAAATATTGTTGCCGACAGTGAGGAAATGTGGGGAGGGGGTAAAAAAGGTCAAAAAAGGTAAAAACCACTGGCAAAAATAATAGTATATTAAAGTCTTAGCAAGCCCCATTCATTATCATCAAATGTAAGTAATCAATATTTCTGTGGTTATGGATTAATTACAGCCTTACTGATCATTCTTACCCCTATGGCGTTAATGTCACTCTCATGGCCTCCAAAAGTCTGTCTGCACTGGCCGTCACGGATGTCCCACAGTTTGGCTGTGAAGTCACAGGCTCCTGAGATGAAAGTGTTGAAGTCAGGGGCCACACCCAGAGACATACAGTCACCCAGATGACCCGCAAACACGGTCTTCTGCGATCCTGTCTCGATGTCCCACAGAACACTGGAAACAGGTCAGAGGTCACCTTGTTATTACTGTTACATTTTCTTTGCTATTTTAGATTATAGCTATTAGAAGTCTAAAGTGAATGTACCAGGTACAGTCTCCAGAGCTGGTGATGATCTCATTGTCATTCAGGAAGCGGCAGCAGGACAGGTAACCTGATCAACACAAAACCCATAACAGACATTCAGATCATATACAGTCAAAACAGAGGTGCAGCTAACCGATGTTAAATATTTCATTGGCTAGACTGGTTCACATATGCTCACCTGTGTGTGCTGCGAGCTCACGCATGACCTTCACGTTGCCATCTTTGCCCTTCAGGTTATAGATGGAGCACATGTTGTCAAGTCCTCCACACGCCACCATGTTTCCTGAAGGTGCGTACGAACATGTCATCACCCACGAGGACTTCAGTGGGATTGCGTGCACCTAGACCACAATCAGAGAGGATGGGTAATTAATATTCTACAGATCAAGGTTTATCGGCGAATGGTATTATACACATTGAGCCTTATTCGTGAAACTTTCGTAAATATGAATAATTGGTGTGTAAAATGGACCTTTCCCTTTGTCTGTAATAACAAAATTGTTAGATATAGTCTCAATAGCACTAAATAAAATCAAAATTACTTTGGTTTATGATTAAATATGTGGCATAAAGCAGCTTCTATATCCTATAGAACTGAAACCGTCTCAGTCGTGCTTTCGTGCTTCATGTCATTTAAATACGTCTCCTCCCTCTTGCACACAATGTGACCACTGGCAGGTACTGATTTTCCTAATAGCCTTCACCAGAAACGATTTGCATTTAAATGTACGTGACAGCAGCTCCAAGTTAAAGCATCAGATTTTGTCATTTGTAACGTCTGTAACAACAGATAACTATAGGCTCGATGATTTTTGGCCTTTTTTGTAGCAAAGGACTAAGATCAGACTTGTACCAGAATGTAACACTGAAAAACTTTTCAGTACCTTGTTGGTGGTGTAGCTGTCCCATACAATCAGTTTACCGTCTTGAGATGCACTGACACACAGTCTGAGAGAAATATAAAAAAACAAACACCAGATTAGAAAATAAATGTTCTGTATTATTTTAGTATTCTTTATATACTATTATAGTATTTCTTAACATTTTGAATTAGAATTGATTTTATATTTCCAATTTGAGTTTGAGTTTGTTTCAGTATTTTTATGCGCTTTTGTCATTTTTACTAGTTTTTAAAAAATATTTACATTTTGACTTCAGTTTAGTCATCTACTTAGTACTAAAATTTTATTACAAGTTTTTAAAGTTAAACTGTAACTTAAAATCTAACATTTATATTTTATTTGTATACCTAAAACCACAACTAGTGAAGAACGTTTCTAACATCACCAAGGTTACAGGTTTGATTTTAAAAGGATGTATGAATACTAAAATCTTAGGATTTTACAAGCTATATATTAAATATATATGACTTACTTGCTTTTTAATACTTATGACCTGGACCAAATGTAAAAATAAAGGTTCGAAAAACTTGCGGTTAATTCAGTGTTTGTCTCAAGTGAATTTACTTCAACACACACACACTCAAAAAAAACATATGCAAAAGATCTGATCCCTTTCCAACCTCCTACATTAAACAGAATGTGGTTTTGGTGTAGAAGTCAAATTTCTTAATCACATTCAGACCTGCATCATTGCTTGCTATTGTATCCATGTACAAATATCTGTTTACGTAATCATTAATTTCACTTATCTTTGCCCAAATAAAGTGTATTGTGTGTATTTGGATATGCTTGCAGACTAGTACATGTGGAACAGAATGTATTGCTTTTATTTGCATATAGACGTTTACTTTGAGTCCCCCCAGTGCACGGCATAGATTTTGGACAGATGTCCTCTCAATGTCTTCCTGGTCTTTAGCTGGACACGTCCCACAACAGCTGTCCCCGCCACATGATCCTGCAGCGTGAGGTCCTGCACTGCTTTACGAGCCGCCTATAGAGCACAAAACATCCACAGCTGATCTAGAACTGAGAATCAATCGGTGATATTCTGTAAAGTTACACAGATGTTTGTGAAGGTTTATCAGACATATTCTTGACACTAACAGTAATCTCATCCTTCAGGCTCTCTGCCTCCTTTCGCAGTTGCTCCATTTCACCCATGGCAACGGTAGTCAGGCACGGTCACCCACAGATACAGACAGGAAGTGAGGTCAGTAGAGCCAAGAGAATGCTGGGGGAAAACTCTCCTGAAAATGAATATACATTTCATTGTTACATCAATCATGACAGTGCAATTGACTTTACTGCTTGTGGCAAGAGCTCATTGTTGTTGCTTTCACTGTAATATATCTTCAGTTCCCTCGTTCAACATCTATTTGCAATTCAAACTCCCTTCGACCTGGTTTGCAAATCCTCACAAATGAGGATGCATGCAAAATTTCACTCGTACCACCACCACAAACATACAAGTGCATAATGAGTCAGAGTCAAACAAGAAACTACTTTATCAAACGCCACACACCTGCTTTTATAGAATCAGATATTACATATATAGATGGCTTAGTTCATAAATACTTTATATACATCTACAGCACATTAGTGGGGGGTACGCTCCCTTGTGAAATTAGGAATAGTAGGATTATTGTTGACTAGTTTACGGGCCTTTCGAGAGACCATGAGTAAAAAAACAAACCAGTAAACGTCCCTGACACCCTAGAGCATTATTGATGAGGCTTGACTTTCTCAATACTGTCATCTATAATAATTGTGCCCTTCCTCTGGAGGTTCCCCGAAAGAGGGGACAGTTTGCTTGAACAATTAGAGTGCTGTCATTCGCCTTAACGACAAGCATTTTTAAAGTAAATATTGAGTTATTCTTAAGTTTGAATATCATGTCTTACCTTACAAAGGAAGATTAATGTAGGCTATTTCCTTTTGTTGAATTGTTTATTGAATCTTTGTGTCTCTCCCGAGCTCTCAAGACCAAATGACTTTTGCCTAAAATTTGTTTGAGTGGAGACAGCGAGAGAGCAAAGGGTGTGGATGGGAGAGAGGTGGACCAGTGGGAGGGGAAAGCTTTGCCTGTAACGGACTCCATAATAAGTCCCTTATTCGGAACTCAATGTAAACTTCAAGCCTGACTTGGTGTATTTGCCGTCAGTGTGAGTTAAAGGGCAAGGTAATGTTATTATCAACAAGACCGTGAGCACCATACCAGAAGATACATAGGATATATAGGAGAGAGAGAGAGAGAGAGAGAGAGAGAAACAGACAGGCAAGAGAGAGTGAGTTTAAATCCTCAACATTGCTGAGATTTTAAGGGAGGCCTTTTGAATCAAATCTGCTCTCATCCGATTATTGACTGCTCTTTGCATCTGGATAAGAGCTACAGTAGAGATGGGGAGGGGGATAGAGGGATAGAAACAGAGAGCGAGAGAGCTGGGAATGGGTGTGAAAGTGTGGCCTAGCCATCGTTTGAATTTGAGTTTTCGGCAAATTACTTTGTTTAAAGAACAGTCTGCCATAGTATTATCAAGTCATTTCCAAACCTTTTATGGTTAAAAAGTGCTATAACTATTTATTTAGAACCTAAAGATGATTCATTATACTATGATTAATTATTAGGACATTTATAATAATACAAATATTTCTTAATATGTGCACCTTTCTAAACATTAATCACAATGTAGAGAAATTATTAATTACACTACACAATGTCTTTTTTTTATCTTCTGATATCTTAAAAGCATTTATTCTACCTAAAATGAAAAAGTAAAATGTTGCTACAGCACCAAAACAAACCAGTTTTTTACCGATTTAAATCTTAAAACTGATTGACATGTATGTTATGGTTCGGTTCTGATTTCAAGTGAAAATTTCCTAGGGTAGTCCATTATCATAATCTTTACTTTGCCATATTTGTAAGTAAGAACTAAATCGGTAGCAACATATAAAAGACCAAAACTACAGGACTTAAAAACGTCATCACTTACCTGTTCCTCTGGGATGTTTCTTCACTCTATTTGTATTTCTTATTCCTTTTCAACTCTCTATCCACTTGCCTTTTTTCTCGGGACAATGTTCATTCAGGTTTTCTGCTTTACGCACCTTCTGATCCCTCTCTCTCTCTGTAAACTCTGTGATGCTTTTGTGATGGGCAGATGAGGATTGGAGGGGATGAAGGGAGATCAGGGCTGAAAGGATAAAGCCTGGGATGGAGAGAGCGAGAGGGAGGGAAATCTGTTAGGAGAGGAGAGAACAGAGAGTAAAAGACAAGAGAACTAAATAGTGGAGAGAATCAGGTCATGGGGTCACATGACAGAAAGGCAGGTGTGAAGGGCCAGGTGAGGGAAAAGACAGGACAGATTTTATTTTATATTTACTTTTTTTTTTCTGAGATGATGCTTATCCATCCATTTCCCCTTGAAATAATAAACAATGAAAATGTTGGCTAAAATTAGAAGTTATCTTTGAATAATGCTCAGCTGGATGGTTTAAGGCTCTGTAATGGACTGAAAAACCTACAATGGCAAAGTTGTTGAACTAAATTTCCTGAGCATGATCCTAAAGATCTGCACTGATGATACATCCATAAACTTTGAACATAGATGTCCCTGAAAACCGACACTTTTTAAAAAAAAGCCATCAAATGAAGGTCATGCTTAGTCATGAATGAGCAGGCAGAACAGCCACAACATTCTCACATGTCAGTGTGATGGAAGAAAGCTGAAAACAGTAAATAATGGACTGGAGAGACATTTCTATGTATGGAATGATGAGCGGTTTCAGATCACTGGGAGCTAGTGTTGCGTACCTTGGAAACTTTCAGAATTAGCCATATTTATACTTTGAGATGAGTGGAAGGCTTTGTGATTCAACTACAGTATAATACACACTACACTAAGTTTTATTCTTAAGAGTGTGAACACTATTGTAACAAAACATAAATAACACATCGTTTCAGGAACAGATATGCGTGAGGACCATGAGAGAATTTTGTGCAACAAAAGAGCTTAAAAGCCTGTGAACATTTAAGGCTTCGCTTAAATCAATTTTAGTGTCCTGATTTAGAACTGACAAACTATCATTATCATAAATATAACTCGTCCTCCCCCACCTCGCTGAACCAGACAAAACATCACAGCATGGTGGATAAAATCATCACCCGATTTAGCAAGGAGGGGGGACAACGCGACCCATGGGTGAAAAGGATTATATTCTATTAGGACAAAAGGGAGTGGTTTACTTTTGCATGGATGAACATTGAGGAAAGGTTATGTGCAGCATTATATTCAGTGTCATTTAAAAAGCCCTTTATCGTAATGTATAGTTAAGATGTGTGCATTTGTACACAGTAAAAAAAAATCTGTAAAACTTATGGTAAAAAACCGGCAGCTATGGTTTTACTGTTTGTTAACTTAAATTTACAGTTAAATACCGTTATTTCATTAACTGATATAATGTTAATATTCCAACCTATTGAAGTACTGAAATCTGTTTTGTAGCTTTGTAATACACTGATAACCACAAAATGCAGGAGGTGATGAGAAAGCCACATGATGAACCAAAGCCCATCACAAGCAGCTTTTAAATAATAACACATTTAGGGGGTGCACAGTGTCATTCACACAAATGCTAAACACCATCATGGTAACACACATGACACTGAAATAATGCAATAAGCATTCATTTAACAACATTAGGTGTAACACACAACCCTAACATACAAAACTGATAAGAAAAAAACTAAAAAATAGAAATTTCAACAAAAAAACATCAAATTTGAAATGTACCGCAGGGAATTCTGGGAATGTACCTTTATAGGTGTATATCCACTGTACATTATACAGTCTTATTGCCACTTCCAAACTAATGGTATACTCCCGGGTAAAATTAATGTCCAATCCAGTGTTTCCCACCGTATATAGGAAAAAAAGGGATGGGGGGAATTTACCGTTAACGCAAGTTACGAGGGTGTTTACTAGACAGTTTGTGATACAGTCCTTTTAAATAACCGTTTAAATTCATGGTAATTTTTTACAGTGTATAAGATTGTCTATGTATGTGAGGGTGGATCAGGTTTTGCCTATGTTATGGGAAGCAAATGATCAGTCAACACTATCCACGAAGAAAATGGCTTAATAAACATGCTATGTATTGCCTTAATGAAAATGAAAAAAGTTTCTGTTTAGATAGGTAGGAGAAAGAAAATATCATTAATGCAATATAGAACAATAGAAGTTAAAGGAAAGTCCTGACCACAAACAATCTGTTTGTGTTTTAAGTTTTACGTTCTTACATATTAATGTATATTTAAATATGTATTTTATTATTTAATTTTGTACAACCGTTAGTTACTGTCCTGTAAATTTAATTGATCCAACGGCATTCCAATCTTGAAAAAGTAGTAAACCATCCATATATTTCTCACGTACTGTTTCATAAATACTATAAGAATTCGGACATATTCTTCACGCCAAGTGTTTTTCACATTTTATTTAGTATGGAAATGTTTAGTACGCAGATCCAATATCACTGTTCTTTTCACCTCTCTGTGATTGTACGTTTCAGTCTGTCAGACTGTGTATTGTAGTGGCGGGGATGTTTTAGTGACAGGTTACTTACATTGTTACAACAGTAGGTGGCGGCCTCTTTAAGAATGAGTCATTGAATCATTCATTCAACCATTTTGTTCAACAACTGTTTTGTTCAGGAACAAAATATCACCACAGTGTATTGTTTGGAGATGCAGTCTATTTTCTGTGGCTTTGTTCAGAAATGTATTCGTTGAGATCTAATTTGTCTAAAGTTCAAGTTTCTCAGTTAATCCTGTTTACTTTGTTAGCGCACATTACTCTAAGTTAATAAACATATGAAATTAGTTTGTCTTACACTTTTGTTTGAAATTTCCCTTCGGAATGGTGTTCCTTCCCTGATAAGGAGAAGATCATTCTTAATTTCTCCCTTCCAACTGTCAGTCTGCTGTGAGCTAGAGATGCACTAAAATCAAGCCTCTATTTCAGTCAGAGTACATCACAATACTGAAGGAAAGTCAGTCGCAACTTCTGACTGACGTTGACTTAATCTGTTATAAAAACATTATCACACTGGCAATGGTAAATCATGTACATTAATTATTCATGTACATGATTATTCATTTATTCATGTAAATTTAAATAAAATGTCATTGTTCACTGGTTTAAAAAGAATCGGAGCAATTCTTGGCATGTCTACAGTTTACTAAAGAAAGCATCCTAGAGCACTGGTTAAAAATGGACACGCTGAGAAAAACCTGCCGCTTTGAGAAATCCAGGTTAAACAAATGTTTCACTCTAAAAAAGCCATGCTAAAATGTATGAGAACGGCCCATCGGCTGCTCCATTATCACTATTAATATCCACACTCTTCAGCACTGGACAAAATCCTGCGCACAACACCAACATGTTGTGTAATGTTATGTTACCATGAGGGAGAAAGAGATTACTCATGAACGCATCTCGGTGATAGTCAAACATCGATGGAAACAGGTCAGAAGGGTCTTAGTCATTTACCTAAGAGGTACAGTACATCCATACATCTGCTCTGCTCTTAAACTGTTTTCCAGGCCTGCTGAGTATCAAATGCATAGGATGATAATAACACCTTTTGAACCATTAGCCATTCTATCCTCTATTTTACAGCGCAATGTAGATTAATTCAAGTACAGAGGATCAATGGCCAGTGTAAGTAAGGCAAGAGTCAGATTTTTGGTGCATTAGAGGAGGGTCAGTGGTATTAGGGTTTGGGTTTAATGGAAGGGGTGTCGTGTTGAGATGGGCAGTCGGGGTATGAATGATTACATGATTTCTTGCTTGGATTATTATTCCATACTCTAAATGGGAGATTTGTAAACGTCATAAACAAATGCACTCATTTATGAGGGATTATCTGTAATCTCGCTCTCCATCTCTCTCTCTCCCCCGCCCTCTTTTCTCTCTCTAATTCCATCAGTGCTAATGTACCGCAGGACGTCAACACCTCCCCTCCTCCCTCTGTCCTCTCACTTGTTTTAATGTACTGTTGTCTAGATGTATTAAACACTTGTACCTTCTGTCTTTTTTGTTTCAGTTTTGATTCTGAGAAACTAATAAATTAATGATAAATTAAAGGTGCGCACAGTTCTTGATCGCTTTGACAGTGGTCTTGGATTTATATTGACACCTTGTGGTGTGGATGCAGTATGAATTAAAAAAACAAAAAAATGGGGCCAGGCATTAATGCAAATGATACTGATTTTAAGGTTGCTCATTCATGCAAAATAACGTTTAAGGTTACTGATCTTATGTGAGTTTGAAAAGTCACCCAAAACATTTAAATTTTTTTTGTGTTGGGGGAAAGTATATTTGGTTTTTGGGGGGTTGTTTCTCTTGGGTCAGATTTGGAGAAATTTAGTATTATATCACTTACTCACCACTGGATCCAACAGCTGATAAAAACATCACAGTTAAACACATCTTAATGATTAATTTATTACAAACACATGTGTTTGTGATGTTTTTATCAGCTATTTAAACTCTCATTCTGACGGCACCCATTTATGCTCAAATTTCCAAATCTATTCCAATGAAGAAACTCATCTACATCCCTGATGGCCTGAGGGTGAGCCAATTGTCAGCAAATAACATTTTTTGGGGGGTGAACTCTGCCTTTATGGGTGAACATTTATAAAAAATAAAAAAAATAAACTTTTCATTTTCAATATGCAAAAAAATTAGAATGAGGAAAATTTTTCAATAATAAATACTAATGATAAATAAAAAGAATAAATTAGTCCTTGAACTACAAAATTAGCCCATTCACCACTTCTTTATTTTTTTTTGATTAAAAAAAAAATATTTAACCAAAATCAAAACAGGCATACTGAAACAAAGGCACAAACACATGCACACACTCTCATACTTATAGAGACATAACCATGTGAAACAGTCTGGGATAAATATAAACTAGTGTCCATGAAGAGACAGTGAATAAGCAGTGAGGCATTTGATGTCCATGGATGTCTCTTTGCTGATTGGCTCATTCATCTGTCTTTCTTACAGTTCATCCCGCCTGCCTGTCACTCTTTCTCTCTCTTTGCTCCTCTCTTTGCCTTGGCTTCTTCCACTGCGGGCAGTTTTTAAGGCGCTCTCGCCATCACCCGTCTCCTCTTTTACTACACTCTTTCCATCCGCGGCCCATAATTCTTCAGCTTCCTCACGTTCCTAAGATGAAGTTAAACATATGAGTAAGAGCACATACATACACCACTTTTAGTTTTAAAGTTTCCATAACAGTTTCTGACCATATCTCTGTGGTGCTTTTCAGTGGTGAGCCAGAGAGCCAATGCACATCGTCGAGCCGCTGTTACTGCAGTAACACCATGGGGATTGACAGGTCCTGATGTAAATCCAACCAGTCGCCCGCATTTTGGCTTAACCCTTGCCTGGGAGAGAAAAAAAGGAGATACTGAGATATTGGGTCTCTCACTATCATGCATTTGCACCAATTTGTGTGTGAAATCTGAGTATAGCAAATCGTGGTTCAACAATAACTTTTGTATTAAAATTCATTCTAAATGCAAATGCAAAAACAAAAAACCATACTCTGGGTGGCCTGGGTGTTAAGATGAAATTTTAAACATAGATATTTCATATTTCAAAGGCGATAAAGGGTGTGCAGAAATGGCTAACCTCAGGCATAGTTTGAATATTCATTAATATTACTCCAGATTCATTAATATAATATTCCATATATAGTACTCCAAATTCATTAATATTAGAATGTTGTGAATTATGCAGAATAAAAATCTCTCTTACAAATAAAAAAAATCCATTCAGTTACTAGCGACTGTATTGTTATACAGGAGATTTTATTACATCCTTTTGTATTCTATTAGAGATAGCTTATGAGAAATCTATAAACATGGATGAATGAATGAAATCATAATAAATAAAAAATGAGTGAAAAACATTTAGTGAATAGTGGGAAATTAATCTTACAGTGACTGTTTTGGCATCTCGATCAGCGAAAAAGAATTCACCTCCTTCAAAATCATCATTCAGGTAAAGAACTGCACTGCAAAGGCAACAGGATAAAGATAATCACAGTGTGTGCATAACAGAAAAGTGAAAAAAAACACGTCATTTATGTCAGTCATTTGTATGATTTTACAGATAAACATGTCTCCTTTCTATTCAAATGAGGCTCACTGTAGAATATGCTGGATTCACAAAAATCAGCACCTCATACAATCAATGTTGCATAATTATTCCCAATAGAATTAATTTTTAAAAGCAGTGTCTGTACACAAATGATGATTGATGAATGATTGCCACCAATCATTAACTTGTGTGAAATGTTTAATAGTTTTGTGTGTAAGAAGCTTGAAGTCCTATTCTGAATTTTTACCACACATCATCTGAATCTTATGAATTTAGTGAATCAGTGAAAACCACATATGCAAATGAAGGAAAACATCAGAAAGCCTGTTTATTCCTAGTGAATTTTCTTTGTGTTTTGCCTATAGCTATCATGTACACATCTGTGCACCTGAGATCTCGATGAGTGAAGGCAGGAGCTTCTCTCCAGCACTGCCTGGTTTCTGGCTCCAGGATGCAGTTATCCACATGAACTGGGTGAGAAAGATCCGAACGCCCCTCCTGATGTCCTTCATACACAAAATCATATATGCACCAAGCAAAACGTCAACCCTCTTAATCATGTGTGCTTATGTGTGAATGACTGTTCCTGTTAGAGCACTATAGAAATTTGTACCTGGGATGGCGGAGCGGCACACTAAGTGTGTGTAAGCAAAGTAGAGAACAGAGTGACTTCTGAAGTACGAGTCCATCAGAATTTTAACTGTCTCCCCGAGCTCATGTAACAGCCTGGCATCTGATTGGTTAACCAGCCCATCTTGAGCCAACTGGAAAACAGATATTTTCTAGTGTATTATCTCTAGGGTATATGTGGTGAAAATGTCTATAATTTTATGAATCATTCTAGAATGAGTAATATTTTACCTTAAGTGCTCTGAGAACAGTCAAACCCTCAAACTTCTCATGCGGTGTGTGAGGAGAGCGTCTTCCCCGATAACCATCACCCACTGATGCAGCTACCTATCATCAACACATGCAGAATGTGATTTGAGATTCTTGCAGCTGCTCTCTGTTAGTAGGCTGATGGGCAATGCATTTATTGCAACAGTAATTCAAATGGCAGATTTTTGGAGGGTTTTTGAAAAGCTCACGGTAGCAAGCTGCATAACGCGATCACATTCAGATTGGGATAAAACTCCATCCAGAACCACACGGTTGGTGCCATTCAGCCCCTGATCATCCATAGTGACTGTTACGCCAACCACAGGAACAGGACCACCTGAGTCAAAGAGACAGTGAGTGGAAATGACATAAATGCAAGCTTTTTGTAAGAGTGATATGTGATATATATACAGTGGGTACGGAAAGTATTCAGACCCCCTTAAATTTTTTACTCTTTGTTATATTGCAGCCATTTGCTAAAATCATTTAAGTTAAATTTTTTTCCCCTCATTAATGTACACACAGCACCCCATATTGACAGAAAAACACAGAATTGCTGACATTTTTTCAGATTTATTAAAAAAAAAAAAATGAAATATCACATGGTCCTAAATATTCAGACCCTTTGCTCAGTATTTAGTAGAAGCACCCTTTTGATCTAATACAGCCATGAGATTTTAGCAAATGGCTGCAATATAACAAAGAGTGCAAAATTTAAGGGGGTCCATAGTGACTGTTACGCCAACCACAGGAACAGGACCACCTGAGTCAAAGAGACAGTGAGTGGAAATACATTAAATGCAAAGCTTTTGTAAGTGTGATAGTGTAACATATCACACACACACACCACACACACCATATACTGAATTATAATAGCATAAGATTGTAAAGTTTTTTAAAGAATTCTCTTCTGCTCACCAAGCTTGCATTTATTTGATCCAAAATACAGCAATAGCAGTAATATTGTGAAAAATTATTACAATTTATAATGTTTTTTTAATTTGAATATATTTTAAAATGTATTTATTCCTGTGATCAAAGCTGAATTTTTCAGCATCATTACTCCAGTCTTAAGTGTTACATGATCCTTCAGAATCATTCTAAGATGCTGATTTGCTGTTCAAGAAACATTATTATTATTATTATTATTATTGATATTTAAAACAGTTGAGTAATTTTTTTCTGGGTTCTTTGATGAATAGAAGGATCCAAAGATCAGCATTAATCTGAAATAAAAAGCTTTTGTAACATTATAGACTATACCATTCGAAAGCTTGGAGTCAGTATAATTTATTTGGGTTTTTTTGGGAAAGAAATGATAGAAATCAATACTTTTATTTAGCAAGGATTAAATTGATCAAAAGTGATCGAAAGGACATTTGTAATGTTACAAAAGATTTCTGTTTCAGATATATGCTGTTCTTCTGAACTTTCTATTCAACAAAGAAACCTGAAAAAAATCTACTCAGCTGTTTTCAACATAATACTAATAATAATTCATGTGTTCTGCAGTAATCAGAATATTAGAATGATTCCTGAGGGATCATGTGACTGGAGTGAATGATGCTAAAAATTCAGCTTTGACATCACAGGAATAAATTACATTTTAAAATATATTCAAATAGAAAATACAGTTATTTTAGCTAGTAAAAATATTTCAAAATGTTAATGTTTTTGCTGTACTTTAGATCAAATAAATGCAGGCTTGTTGAGCAGAAGGGTCTTCTTTAAAAAACATTAAAAATCTTCTGTTCAAAGCTTGACTGATATGTATGTTATATAGTAACTGGTATATAAATACACACACATTACAGGACTGGACGGACAGAAACAGTGCTCGTACCTGCATAAAATCCACTGTCATCCACTTCTTCCACTTTCTCACCCTGCTTCAGTTTCTCATTAAGTTTTTCTTTCTCTACTCTGAGAAGAAGAAACGTTTGAATCTGCCAGGAAATTTATTTCACCAATCCCTTTCTATATTTTTTTCTGTCTCACCTCCAGGTTTCTCGCAGGGATTCGGGCACAACGTCCTCGGGAGTCCACAGATCCTGATGGGGACAGACAGTGAGACTGAAGCTTTTTTTGGCTAGTTTCAGAAAGGGGAACAAAAGGTGAAATGACAAAAAAACTCAAAAACAGCATAGAGGTATATACCGGGTCACTGAATTTAAAGTCCAAGTTTGCCATCCCAAAGTACAGTAGTCTCTTCTCTTGCAAAGCTCTGCTGATATACTTGGCAATTTCCTTTGAGAAAAAAGATAAAGTGGTCATTTACAGTCTGTATTGATCTGGACCATTGACTCATCTATTCATTCATCCATCCATCTAACAGACAGGCCCATCTATAAATGCAAACAGTATTCTTTCTACCCCATCTCCCGTGTGTCATAGTTACTCTACCAGTCAATGCATCATACCTGCATGGGGCCTGTTTCCTGAGCCTCTGTGTCGCCCTCTAGAGTCTGAGTGTAGAGCTCCAGATTACTAAGGAAGTCTGAATCTGTGGGGTAGAAGAGCAGCAAGGAACGCAGGGTCTCCACCGCCCCCTTCAGGTCACCAGCTGCGGGACACCAAAGAGACGTAACAATTAAAAATAATTTTTTCCAATTAAAAAACAAATAATATATATATATATATATATTAGATTGAAAAGCTTCAACTTAAAAACCAAATGAAAATCACAATTTTACCTAACTGACTAACTTGATCAAAATGCAAAGTTGAAGTACAAAATTAGAAAACCACAACAAAATAAATTTATTTAAGCTAAAAAGAAATATAAAAAAACAAACATAAAAACGACACACCCAGAAACACTAATTTCAGACTAAATTTAAAATGAAAATATAAAAATAAAAGCTAAGTCAAAATATTAATAAACACTATAATAGCAAAATAACAATGCTATTCACATTTGCTTCATAAGATAAAGAATATAGAGTCATTAGAACGTTAGAGTCTTTGACAATGCCATTGAAACGGTATACAGATCAGAAATTAGTAAGTACAATGTAGTTAATTAATATTACTCAGTACTTAAATGTATAATTACACTGTAACAAGGACACATTAAAATAAAGTGTAACCCAAATAAAACATTGGAAGATAAAAAAATATAATAAAATCACAAATTTAAGTTGTATTATGTACCATTGTGTTGATGTATTACATTGGTGCCTTTAGATCAACTTTATTCAACCAAGTGGAATTATGTTTTCAAAAAGGAAACAAAATAAATATTTCCAAAAATAAACACTGAAAAATAAAGAATTAAAGAATAATAATAATAAATCATTTGTAAATATTCCAAATAATGTGTGACTAAACACGGGTAGGAAACAGCAGTACAGTCTTAATGACATCTGACCTTTGAACTGTGCAATATGTAGGTGCTCGAGTTGTAAGGGCAGGAAGTCCTCCAGAGCAGAAACTCTTCCAGGTCGCGTTGACACTAAGGTCACACACATCTGTTTGCATGACAGCAAGGAGAGAGAGAGGTCTGAAGAAACAGAGAAAGACTGAATTCACTGAACTGTTATATAATTGCCAAAATATGCCATTAAAGGTGCAACAAGCACCTTTAAACTGTTTAAAAACAAGAGAATCATTTGCAAATAAGATTGGAGTTTTACTATTCCTTGAAATAACCTGATATTATACTACTAATAGAAGCTGCAATAACTTGATAGACTTGGTAAATAAACATCCTTTTTCACCTGCAGCTCTCTCATAAATGCCCTGAACGTTGTCTGGCTCCTCTGGAATGACCCGGGACGCCATCACACATTGAGCTCTGCACTCTTCTGTCTGCTTGAGCGTCTCATTCACACACTCCTTCCACTTCTTCACTGCCTTCACCCAATCAGACGAGCTCTCAGTCAGAACGGCTGCATCATACATCTCCTAAAAAATGACAAACAATGCTACAAAATGATGTGAAGATGGCAGAGTAACTAAGAACAGCGGTATACAGGACAACTAATGCTGTTAATTTCAAAAGGAGTGAGAAAAAGAGACGAGTGAGGACAGTGAGGTGTAGAGCAAGTATGTAATTCATAGAAGTTGACATTATCCAGACATCTGTCTCAAAGACAAAAGACAGCTCGGTCAGTGGGGGAAGAATCACCAAAATAACACTCTGCACAACACACTGGAAATCAAAATAACTATTATGATTCACAACAATGCAATTACACTGCCAGCAGTTATGAGAGCTGCTCAGACATCAGTATGCACACTGAGCACATGGAATTCAATTTACTCAATATATGACATTTGCAACAGTGTTATTTTAGTATTATGTATCATCATCTGTATCAAGATTTATTTTTATCCTCATACACAATTTCCCAAAATAAATACATAC
Source organism: Sinocyclocheilus anophthalmus (assembly GCA_018155175.1). Classification (NCBI taxonomy): domain Eukaryota; kingdom Metazoa; phylum Chordata; class Actinopteri; order Cypriniformes; family Cyprinidae; genus Sinocyclocheilus; species Sinocyclocheilus anophthalmus. Next base: position 70,607 of record JADLZN010004804.1, read on the forward strand.
ATAAATAGGTAATGTTACATATTAACCGAAAATGTGTAGGCAGAAGCTTTATCTTATTTTTCCTACCCTTGTTTCATTATAATTCTAATAAGCATCACTTCTGCTAATTTTAATATATACCAGACACAAACACAGTTAATTAAGCCTGTCATAAATAACTGAAAGTTACATTTGTCGTTCATTGTTTACATATACAAATGATTCAAATTATTATGTACTTCATATTTATGAATGAATGAATGAATAAATTTTAGTTTAAACTTGAATAATCATGCTTTTGTATTTTTTTATTGTTTTTATATGCATTTTTATTTTAGTTTTGTTAATTTCAGTACTTCAACTTATTTACTTCAGTTAGTTGCCAAAGCAGCATTTCTATTTTTTGTTTATTGTTTTTGGTTCAAGTTTTTATCTAATATTTGTATTTTATTTTATTTCAAATATCACATTTTAGCTAACAATTACAAATTCTGATGTGCAGACAGATGCAGATTCCCTTCTATTGACACCCAGTGTTGCTCCTGCTCTCTCTCTCTGTCCAGGAAGGATTCTTCTTTCACTCCTAACAGTCTCCTGTACTTCTCAATGTTGTTCCTCATCTCCAGGTGACTTGGATTGGCAACAAAGAATGTGTGAGCAGCTGAAGCTGCTTTGGCCATTTTATCCAACTGTATAACAGAGGAAGAGGGAACTTAAATTCACAAAACAAACCAGGGTATGTTTACTCAGACTCTTCCAAGTGTGTTGCCTCATTTCATGTTTTAAACACTATGATTGGTCATTTTACCTTGTAGTAGGTGACTTGCAGGTAATTGTAAGGGTTGCGTGTTCCAAATTCATACTCAATGTCGGAAGATACTGGGAGCAGAGCAGCAGGAGAGACGCTTCGACCCATACAGAACCTCACACACTCAGCCCGCACCTGGATCCAGTCCAGTATCCCCAGGTCCCAGAGAGTGAAATCATCTTTGTCTACACACACACACACACACGTCTGGTTTGCTATCCTTGTGGAGACTCTCCATAGGCGTAATGGTTTTTCTACTGTACAGACTGTATATTCTATTGCCCTACACCAACCCTACCCCTCACAGGAAACTTTCTGCATATTTAGATTTTCAAAAAACTTCATTCTGTGTGATTTATTAGCTTGTTTACCCGTGGGGACCTCAATTTAGGTCCCCACCGTGACACGAGTCCCAATGAGTCTGTGTGTATTCAGGTTTAAGTCCCCACCAGAATAGAAAAACAGGTACACACACACACACACATTAACATTCATTAACGTGTATTAACATGCACTGAACTGGATAAGTAATGGAAAATTCCAGTCTCTAGTTTACAAAGCATGTTTTGTATTGTTGCATTAGTCGTACAAAGTACTGTACTATCACTGTAAATGAATGAGTTACTCCAGATCACTGAAACACTCACACACTGAGATGAAGATTGCGCAAACACACTTTGTGCAGCTGCACAAAAAGTTAGCAGTTACCTAGTTTGGAGATTTTGTCATCTCCTGCTGTTAAACACTCGTCGTGACATTTTCGTCTGGTCTGCAGGAGCTTGTCTCGCGTGGAAATGGATTTCTCCAGGAACTCCGCAGCGCGCTCCCAGTCCTCCCTAAAATACGCCCGAACCCCGCGGTAATAGAGCTCATCGTACGGGGCTGAAAGTCCGGATGAGCTCTCTGAAGATAGTCCGCTGCCTGCAGTCATAAAGACATAGTTGAGAGAGAAGAGGAACGCCACGTATACAGGGCTTGTGTTTGAGTGTAGCGCCATAACGCAGGGACGCAGGGACTGTAGTTGGGATGTGAGGAGAAGAGGGAGGAGGTCACACAGAGGAATGAGGGAATACGTGCCTGGCAGCGAGAAATATACAGCACGAGAGAGGAAAACTAATGTGTCTGTTCCAGGACAAATTTGCTCATAAATCAAGTGAATATGGGTGCATTATTATTTTGTATTACATATTTATTTACTTACTATATAATTACTTAGTTGCTAAAACAAGATTTTAGTCGTACGGTTCGAGACTTTGACTTAATCTATAGTAATTAGCCCACATAAAAATATTAAAATCATTGGAAGTATTAATTTTAATAACTAGATAAAAAAATGTCCCTTGTGAACATTTACGAACGATTTGTTTCCAGCTGATAAACAATACAATCACTGACAGCCAATCAGAATCCCCCAGACTTTAAAGAGCTCGAGCATTTAAAGCGGCAAGTTTTTTTTATTAATAAACAAGACGGTGTTTAGGGTTTGTTTTAGCTTGTTGTAAACATAATTAGTTTATATAAAAAAGAAGATAATATAATATATCCTCATTTAGTTAGAAATAACGTATACTAGGAATACTTCAAGTATTAAAATTACTTTCATTGTTTTGTTTATATTGTAATATATAGGCTAAATATATTAGGATAAAATCCAATTACATGATAACCAGTAATCGTCTACACTTAACCCAAAGCAACAACATCCATATATTTGATACATCACATACTTTTTTTGTAGTTGCAATCTGTCGCAAAACTTTTTGCGCGCACTTACACTCCCAGCCGCATGAGGCCAGTGTTGTTATTTACACGAGGTAAAAATTTCCGCTTTCTCATTTTGACAACTGTCATGGCTTCCATTTTACCGTAATACACAATTGAATGAGAATTAAAAAAGGTTTATTTCTCTTCAGTGGTGAACTGCTAAAGAAAGTATTTCTTATGCCGAGATTACTATACTGCTTTAAACGATCATTTAACTCTTGCATGGAAGGCAATACGCTAATGCTCATATTAGCATTTTATGTTTAAATTAAGTAGGGATTGTAAAACGCACATGCGCGCATTTTTGGCTCTTTACGGTCAAACACTTGCTGCTGTAATGCGTGCGGTGAGAGTGTGTGCAGCGCCCCTGGCCTCGAATGAAACACACTGGATCAGCAGCAGCTTTTTTCATTGAGGGAAACTGAGCGAAAGAAGGGGCTGTCAGAGACATCAAGCGGACTGTATTTCAGGAGCGGGGGCCAAAAAACCCAGGCGAGCAAGCGTGTGAAGGCCAATCGTGTTTAGCCAGATAATGACGGAGGTTAGCGAGATATTGATGTCGGTTCTGTCTACGATTCGGGTTCCGAGGCCCGGAGATCGTGTTCACAAAGACGAGTGCGCCTTCTCGTTCTCCAGCCCGGTGAGTTCAGCAGCAGCATGCGACTGCACAGTCATCGCGCACTTTCGGGATTTCTTTTTGTGTTTTTTATTTGCGCAAGGTTGCTGTTTTGCTTATATTATTATGCTTATTTGTGATATTTGCTAACTAGCGCTCATTGAGTGCACAAGTTTGCACTCTTTTCCTTCATTATGTCAAATGAGTCATCCTCGTAATGTTGATTCTGCACTCTTTGGTCACATCTGGATTAAACCACTAATTTCCCTTGATTTAGCCTATCAGCTTATGTATACTACTTTAGCTAGCTCTGAACTAGTTATAACGCTAACATGAGCTAGTAGCTGCAGAGTTTCTTTGCTGGATGAGTCTGTGTGCTTCAGTAACGTTAACTGTTATCATGCGCGTGAGACAGCCACAGCCTCACTGAACGCGTGGTGCTGACCAACAGTATTTCGTTCAAACAATTCTTTCTTTTTGTTTCAGGAGAGTGAGGGAGGCTTGTATGTCTGCATGAACAGCTTTCTCGGCTTTGGAAGTAAGTATGTAGAAAGACACCACGCCAAAACCGGTCAGAGAGCTTACCTGCACATCACCCGGACCCGGAAAACACAGGTAAGCACAGAAACACGTGACACATCATTCTGCGCATGTATAAATAACAGTGTTGGGGAGTAACTAGTTACATGTAACGGAATTACGTAATTTAATTACAAAATAAAAGTATGTGATAATAAGTTAAAGCGTACTGAGGATAAAATGTGTAATTAAATTACAGTTACTTATGAAAATGTTAAGGATTACAAAGGAGGTTACATCTGCTTTTTTCCACACACACCCCCACATACAGATTTAATTGATTTTTTTCAAAATTGCAGTGACTGTTCTAAAATATGAAACACCAATGTGTCAGGAGTTTAAACATGCATATTCAAGAACTGTTATATGGGTTTATGTATAGCTATGCTTAATTTTTTAAAGATTAACTGTTTTTTTCCAAGTCATTGTTAGATTCCAGTGTTTACGGTCATAGCTATGTAAAGATTTGATTTAAAAAAACGGTATCATAGCTAATAAAATATTTCTTGTTATGATTTTAAATATGTATTTAACCTCAGAATGATCTCAAAGTAAGTCTGGTTTTGTAGTGGCTGTACTCCAAAGGGGACATTGATCTTCCACAAGTTGGTATGATTCTTTAGGGAAATGTCTGTAACATACTTTGGTTCAAATTCCTCAATGGTCATGTAAAACAACACCCTTTTTTACCTTGCTCTGTTCACAGCGACTTGTTTTGGGGCACACATGTAACTTTAAAAAAAATGCTAATGAGCTCTGCTCACCCCGCCCCTCTCTTCCATGAAAGAGGAAAGGCAATTTGCAGATAATCATAAAAAATATAAAGTGTCAGACTTACTTCTTCTGGAGATGCAGCTGGATCACGAACAATGGGTACTGATCTATCCCTGATTTTTTACTTTTTAACAAAACCTGCCTTGAATTGTCGCAGCCAGACATAAACAAATTTAGGTGTTATAAGTGGCGCATTACCAGTAAAAACAAAACTAATGCACTGCGTCCTCAGTGGTTCTGATGTCGGGAGAAAATTAAGATTTGTATGTTCTTCTACATCACAAAACTAAAAAACACCTGCATTGCTTACAAGACATTTGTCGCTACAGCTGCTGGAGCGTGGAGAAAAAGATGGACTTCGTACAACTGGCTGAGGGCGAAAACATGCTAATATTGGACAGTACATTAGCGGTTGTGGGCAGGGACTGAACGATATGACATCATACTGCTCATAAAAATCAAAACGGCTTGATAATTGATACTGTTTAGGATTTTGGGGGATTTAAAAAATGGAGTGAATGGATTTTTATTATTGTAGGGTGGTTGTGTCCACACACTGCTAAGTTATACATTATATTGCACCATGTAAAAGTGAATTTTCATCCAATGTCTACTTTAAAATTTTTATTATCTTAATTCATGTGATGAAGGATTTCGAAAGTGTGACAGTAATCAGTGTTGAGTACCACTGTAAGGTTTACCCTGCCTGGTTTACATGTTTGAAAATGATAAACAGTTGAAAACATTAGAAAATTTGAAAAGTAATCAAATGTAATCAGTTACATTACTTTAAATTTACATTTTAAGTAGGGTAATTTGTAATCTGTAACCTATTACATTTCCAAAGTAACCTTCCCAACACTGATAAATAATAATCATGCATGGTTTAAGTAAACGTTCGTAAATATTTGAAGTCTCCAAACAGAAAAAATGATGGGCGTCAAACAGGTTTCCTGGACACTTCTCCTGTCTTTCATTGGCCAGACAAACAGATAATCCCACCCCCAAACTCACGCCATTGGTTCAGCATGTCTGTATCCGGTTTGGTCGGACAAACAGCAATGTTTAAGTTCAACAGTTGGGTTCTGGAAGTAAAAATCCCATTTATTTTCTCCATAGGGGAATTGGTTTTTAACGATAATTTATAAACCATTAAAGCCTGACCATCTGTGAGCAAAAAGGTTATTAATCAATGATATATGCTTTTGTTGAAGCCATCAGCCCAGACTATTTCAACTGATATTTTAAAATAAGCATGTTTAACATTGGAATTCCTAGTTAAAAATTACATTACCCATGATTCTCCAAAGAAACCTCAACCAATTCGAGAATCACGGCCAGTAAAACATGCCAAAAGAGTTCCCTCCCACTTCCATAAAACACTGAAGAGAACCTAACTGAGTTAGTCCATGCCTATGTTCAATTTTTTTAAATTGTTTTATCCTCAATGACCTCTACAGACTTTTCTTTGGTGTCATATACAGGACTTCTCCAATCATTTAGTCTTGCAAGCTCACGTTCATCTGTCTCCACTTTTGAGTGCCACTCCCACATATCAAAATCCAATAAGCAAATTATGGATAGAACCAAAAATCATGAACTTTTGTCTTTTGGTCCAATTACTCTGGCACTCTATTGCATTTTTAGACTTTTTCTGGAAATCAATATACACATGGCTTATTTATGTCTTTGTAAACTAATATGATATAAAAGAAAATGCTTGAACCTTAAGAAGAAATGTTACGTGTGGTATTAAAGAAAATATTTTAACATATTACATCGTCATGTAATATCACTGCATTTAATATGCTAATTCATGGCAAATATAGACTAACTTTGTCTGTGCGTTAGAAGGAGGATGAAAACAATTCTGGATCAGGTGACCCTCCGAAAAAGAAGCCCACAAGACTAGCCATCGGTAAATACCTGCATTCTTTAGCCCTCAATCTTTGCTTCATATTTTAGTACATTTTAGTTTTGTGTTGTGAGTATGTTTATTTTATAAAATGTAAAAGGCTGAAAAGTTTGCATGCGTTTCTTGCAGGGATTGAGGGAGGGTTTGATGTAGAGCAGGAGCAGTATGAAGAAGAGGTCAATGTGGTTCTGTTCCCAGACCGACAGGAAGTGACATCAGAGGATCTAGCGTCGATGCCAGATGTTGTTCGGGAACGGGTGAGTCATTTTTTTTATTGTATTTTTTAAAATAATTTTTCACTATGTAATAACATATAGTCATAATTAAGTGAATGCTTTATACTTTATAACAGAGCTGACTTTGATTGGCTGTGTTGTATTGGTGTCTTTCGTGCTTGCAGGTGTCTCTGTCGATGACGGGGCTGCAGGCAGCAGACTCAGTGTCACACACTTTGCAGGTGCAGCAGTGGGACGGAGAAGTGCGACAGGAGTCAAAATACGCAGCTGAACTTAAACAACTTGACAATGGGGTCAAAATCCCTCCGAGGTGCATACATGTGTGAATGTTGTAGACACATTTGATATGTACAGCTAAGCTCAGGACTCAGGAGAAAGTGCGAGAGTAAGTGATTCTTTAAATTTACATTCTTTCTTTCTTTCAGTGGCTGGAAGTGTGAGGTCTGTGACCTACAGGAAAACCTATGGATGAATCTGACAGACGGGAAGGTTTTTTGTGGGCGGAAATATTTTGATGGCTCAGGGGGGAATAACCATGCCCTCCTGTACTACCAGCAGAGTGGATACCCATTGGCTGTCAAACTCGGCACAATAACACCTGACGGAGCAGGTGGAATTGTCACACAAAATTGAATTTAATCATGCTGACATTGAATATTTCAAGCCAGTAAAGTTTTGAGTGCTTTACTGTTAACTAGGGCTATATTTATGATGACATTGTGTGATGTATTTGTCTCTGCAGATGTCTATTCATATGACGAAGATGATATGGTATTAGACTCTAAGCTTCCAGAACACCTTTCTCACTTTGGCATCGATATGATGACTATGGAAAAGGTACAGTCATCTCAAAAATCTCTTCTTAAACTGCTTAAGAAGCAGTTTTTTAGTGTTTCCCTCTCTCTTTGTTAGACGGAAAGAACCATAACTGAGCTGGAGATCGCAGTGAATCAGCGTGTGGGAGAGTGGGAGGTGATTCAGGAGTCAGGTTCCACTCTGAGGCCCCTGTGGGGCCCGGGGCTCACCGGTATGAAGAACCTGGGAAACAGCTGCTACCTCAACTCTGTCATGCAAGTGCTCTTCACCATCCCAGACTTCCAGACCAAGTCAGTGCCTCTCAGAATGTTTGTCAGCCTTTGTGTTGTTCTAGAGTTTTTGTCATGATGATTCAGCAATATTTCATGGATATAAAAACATCTATAATCGCTACAGTTCAAAGATTTGGGGGCAGTAAGATGTTTTTTTTTAAAGAAATTATTCAGCATTAAATTGGTCTAAAGAGACAATGTTAGAGAAGATTTCTTCTTCAAATAAATGCTTTTGTTGCAACACTGGTAATAAGAAATGTTTCTTGAGCACCAAATCAGCATATTAGAATGATTTCTGAACGATCATGTGACACTGACATGAGTAATGGCTGCTGAACAATTTTTATTTTAATTGAGTTGTAATATTTCATAATATTACTTTATTCAGATAAATGCAGCCATAAGGGACTTCTTTCAAGAACATAAAAAAAATCGTACTGACCCCGTACATTTGAATGGTGGTGTATTACACATGGATGTTTTGTGTATTTTTATGTTTATAAAGAACTATTGCTGCTGAAATAAATTCTCTAAATGCATCTTTTCCTCTCTCTCTCTCTCTCTCTCTCTCTCTCTCTCTCTCTCTCTCTATCTATCCTCTCTCTCGGCTCTCTCTCTCTCTCTCTCTCTCTCTCTCTCTCTCTCTCCATGATTCTCAGATACGTTTCCAACATTGACAAGACTTTAATGAGGCGCCCAGTGACCCTACCCAGGATTTTAAGACTCAAGTGTGAGTACCTGTCACGTAAACTTTAGTCTAAAAGAGATTGTTCACCCCCAAAATTTTGCTCTCTTCAGTAGCTTTCAAATTGCACTTCCATGTATTTAAACTTGGCAAGCCATTTTGGCTAAACAATACAGGGGTCGTTTCTAATCACTGGTGTCAAATACATCTTGATGCCCAATGTTAAAATATACACAAATTTTGGTCTGTTTCTCACACAACCCTTGCATGACTTAAGAAAACCTGGAATATAGAGCAGTACAAGTTTTAGGAACCACTTTTTAGTGTTCATTAACAGTGTCATGTTCCACAGCAGAAAGAGTGTCATACAGGTTTAAAACAACATGAGAGTGACAAAATGAAGACAGAATTTTTCATTTCAGACTGAACTCTAGTCCTGATGTTACTGCTGGGGCTTCAGTAATATCATATATCCAGCAGAGGTCGCCATACATCAATTCTCCCTGTTACCTGAAAGAAAGAGTAGAAAAAACATGATTATCTGCTTTGATTGAATCATAGTGCTCAAACACTATAATGATTTTATAAAGTAACCAAAATGTGTGTCTTTCTACCTCCGTTTCCACTCTTTAAAATCAGAGCAAAGCTGGGTTATGGCCTTCTGTCAGGAGAGTACTCTAAGCCAGCCCCTGACCCTGGAGACGACCCCAGTACCTCTACTGAACCCAGGGTATGTGTACACACATATTGGGTCTCATTTATGAAATTTGTGTTTAAATCATTCATTAATAGATTTTGTAAGGAATGTGACTTTTTTTTGCAAGAAAATACAGAAATGCATTCTGCTTGTTCAGGAAAAGCCATTTATAAATATGACTTTCTTTGTACAGGGTGACCAGCTTGGCATAGCACCTCGCATGTTCAAAGCTCTGGTTGGACGAGGCCACCCTGAGTTCTCTACCAATCGGCAGCAGGATGCGCAGGAGTTTCTTCTTCATTTTATAAATATGGTGGAGGTAATGATGACGACTTTGTCTCTGATGCTGTCTCTGTTTTACACTACTTACTTTTGCATTCACTCATTTTGCGTTTTATTTATGTTGGCCAGAGGAACTGTCGGTCAGGCATGAATCCCTCAGAAGCTTTCCGCTTCCTAGTGGAGGAGAAGATCGTATGCCAGCAGTCACAAAAGGCCAAATATACCCAACGAGTGGACTACATAGTCCAGCTGCCCGTTCCCATGGACCAGGCAACTAATATGGGTAAGACACTCATAGTATGCTTCTGTGTATCCAATCTGTTTTATCCTTCCTCTCATTTATCATCTTCTCTTTCTGTTTATCAGAGGAGCTACACGAAGCAGAGCGTCGCAGGGAGGAGGCGGATTCATCTGGAGCCCCTCCCCCTGCCGCACCACGTGCTCAAATCCCATTTGCTGCCTGTTTTGCTGCTCTTAGCGAACCGGAAACACTCACAGATTTCTGGAGCTCTGCAGTACAAGCCAAAACCACTGCCACAAAGTAATGATAATATTAATTTAATTCTTAAGTAGTCTTTGATTTTCTTCTGTTTGTATTAGTGTCTTTATATCTCTTTGTCTCTTAGGACCACTCACTTTGCTTCATTTCCTGACCATCTTGTCATCCAAATTAAGAAATTCACCTTCGGCCTGGATTGGGTTCCTAAAAAACTAGGTGAATTATATATTTTTGGCTGTTTGAGAATGTAACGTGTTCATTTTGCACAAATAATTACATCATTTAAAACTGATCTGTTAATTGGTTGACAGCCCTTGTCTGAATATTAATATACTCTTGTAATCATTTTAATAGATGTGAGCATTGACGTTCCTGACACACTGGATCTGAGCGCGCTCCATGCTATGGGACAGCAGCCAGGGGAGGAGCTTTTGCCAGAGGTGGCTCCACCTCCTCTCATGACCCCTGATGTGGAGGTTAAAGGTATCCTGGGTTCCCATGGCAACGAGGAGGACGACTCTCTCTACTCCCCACTGCTGTGTCAGTCTGTCTTTTCTTCTCTTTCCGACTGCATCTGTCTGTCACTTAAGCCCGTCTTTCATTCTTTTTTTCCTTTGCTTTCTTCTTTGTTTACAGTGTCTATTTTAATTGTATTATATTCATTAAAGTTTAAAAGCTTTGTTTGCTCTATATATTATATTAATATATATATATGATATCTCATACAGCCATTTAGTTTTCAGTTGAATGTAATTTATTTTGGATTTAAAGGAATAGTTCACCTAAAAAATTATATTTTGGGGGAAGAAGGGTGAGTACATTTTCAGCAGATTTTCAGATTTGGAGAAATTCAGCATTACAGCACTTGCTCACTGGTGGATCCTCTGCAGTGAATGGGTGCCGTCAGAATGACAGTTCAAACAGCTGATAAAAAACATCACAATAATCCACAACATGACTCCAGTACATCAATTAACATCTTGAGAAGCAAAAATCTGTGTTTGTAATAAACAAATCCATCAATAAGGCATTCAGGCGATTACGTTTTAAATCCTTCATATTTAAACAAATAGCTGTCATAATCACTGAATAATGCTTATTCCGTGAAAATCCATCCCCTGTTGTCTATCCATTGCCAACATATTTGTTTAGAACGTTTTGGACTGTTTTCACTTGTAAATCGTGCTTGTTTTGTGCATATTTCTCTCCTGATTCAGATGAGATGACTTTTTCACTTGAAAAAATGTCTTAATGATTGATTTGTTTCTAACAAATATGCAGCTTTTCACTTCACAATATGTTAATTGATGAACTGGAGTCATGTTGTGGATTATTGTAATGTTTTTATCAACTGTTTGAACTCTAATTCTGACGGCATCATTTATAGACTGAAAGATTCCTTGAGTAACTAGATACAAAAAATCAAGGCAAATTATTGGCCTCGAGGCTTCGTTAGCCCATAATGTAACTACACACGGGAACACTGTGTTTCCCACGGACCATATATTACTGACGACCACCCCATAAACGCTGGACATGGGTTCCCATGTGCACACTATCCATCTAAAGTCTATGTGTATTAGTCATGTTCAATAGATTTAGGGCAGATAGGGGATAGTATGCACATTGCCGGACGCAGGGAATTTAAAGGGGTCTATGATGCGATTTAATTTTTCCTTGCTCTTGGAGTGTTACAAGACCTCTTGGTGCATAAAGAAGGGACCGTACATTTAAGGACCGAATCACTATGGTGGCAGTTGTGATGTCCCTAAGTTAGCGATGTTTTGTGAAAGCGCCATTCGTGTTGGTTGTCTCATTATCTCTCTGTGACACACAGACACACTCCCCATACAGTTATAGGATACAATGACAACTATAACAGTGACTTTGCTGCCCTACGGTGGTTTTAAATTCATTTAAGGCTATTTTCATTTTTGTTAAATAGTGTAAATAGGCCTACATCTAAATGCCTCGTCGAATGCAGCTTCTGTGTTTCCTCTGCATTACAAAGATGAATTTTGTTGATACTGATGCCATTTGTTTGGTAACAACCCGAATGTCTTATTATTCTAATTGACTGATAAGGTAAGTATACTCGTATAGATATAGACTCAAGACGATGTCAGTGCAGCACTGTTGTATGAAAGAAACAAAAATTTCGGCTCCCCTTACTTCTCCACCAACCGTTCGTAATTCCTTAATCTTCATGCTTCCCCATAGAAATATGTGTATCAACACCACATCCTGCAGTCTTTTTTTATCTCATACGCCCTTCCCTTGCGACACCAGTAGCTCAGTTCAAACCTGCTGTGAACTGACCAGTACACAGAATATGAAGGATATCAACAACCAGTTGCACACACACACACGCACCAGTACGTACACAGACATTTAAGAGGGGTTATTCTCCAAATAACTAATTTCATGTTGCAGAAAAATGTGTTTAGAAATTGTGTATGGACTCTTGTTCTTGTTCCAATTTACCTTCCTGTCCACTGATTTTTGCCTCTTAAATAAGCCACAAAGCCTTCCAAGAAGACAGTAAAGACTTATGTCATGCTTCAGCTTTAGTTAGGCTGAAACTTGAAAGTTAAGTTACACGACATAAATGCAATGTTTAGGTATTATTATTTTTATTACTATTATTTTGATTTATGCCTTGGTTTTAGTTTGTACCTTTTTACCTTTTTTAAAGTAATGTGAAATTGATTTTTGTATTTGTATTTATTTAATTTTTTATATATTTGTGTTTGAATTTTGAATGTAATTTGGCAATTAAATACATTAAATGGGTTTAGTTTTAAAATTAATGTATGCAATTTCAGCAGTAAAAATATTTATTTTCCTAAAAAGGAAACAATTAGTTGTTTATTTTAAGAGACTTATCTTATTTTCTCCTGTATATCTAGTATTGCTCTTTAATAAAGAAAAAGGACTTCTTATCCGATTACTCAAATAATCGATGGAATAATTGGTAGAATACTCGATTACTAAAATAATCGATAGCACCAGCCCTACTCATTTACTGCAGAGGATCCATCGGTGAGCAAGTTATGTAATGCTAAACTTCTCCAAATCAGTTCTGATGAAGAAATCAACTCATCTTCATCTTGGGTGATCTGAGTGTGAGAGTTTTCAGAATGTAAATTTTTGGGTGAACTATTCCTTTAAGCATGGGTTTAATTTTTAATAAATCATTTTTAATTGGCATTCAGTCAGTGTAATTACTACTAGAAATGTTGATATCAAAACATGTCTGTAGAGCACTCTCTCACTGTATGTCTCTCAGCTCCAGTGTTGGATGACTCCACAGTGTCTCAGCTGTGTGAGATGGGTTTTCCTCTGGAGGCCTGCCGGAAGGCCGTGTACTACACAGGCAACACTGGCATTGATGCTGCTATGAACTGGGTGATGGGACACATGGAAGACCCTGGTAAATTCACTCATCAATGAGTGTCAGCTGTGAAGAGGAATTAAAAGTAGAATGCAGATTTCCAGTAAAATTCTCTGTGATCTTCTGCAGATTTCTCAGCACCTTTAGTGTTGCCTGGATCTAGTTCTGCTCCTGGCACCACTCCCACGGAGAGTCTACCTGAGGAACATCTAGCAACTATTGTTTCTATGGGATTCAGTCGAGACCAGGCCACTCGCGCTCTCAGAGCTACGGTGAGACACGGCAATTGTCTCTCTTAACCCGAGGGATATAAGAAGTTTTATTGATTCATAGACCTGATACTAAAAGTGTATTGTCCCTCATTTTGCATGCAACCCAACCTTTCTTTTAAAATTGTGATTCTCTGGTTAAAGCATTAAAGTCACAAAAATCATGGTTCTAAATTTTGGTAACGGGTAGCAAAAATTGTAAACTTCATAATATAAATAGAGAATGAAACCTGTTAAAGGGATACTCCACCCCAAAATGAAATTTTTGTCATTAATCACTTACCCCCATGTCGTTCCAAACCCATAGAAGCTTCGTTCGTCTTCAGAACACAATTTGAAGATATTTTGGATGAAAACCTGGAGGTTTGTGACTGTCCCATAGTTATTACACTGTCAAGGTCAAGAGGTCAAAAGTATGAAAAGCATAGTCAGAATAGTCCATCTGCCATCAGTGGTTCAAACGTAATGTTATGAAGCGACGAGAATACTTTTTGTATGCAAAGAAAACAAAAATAACGACTTTATTGAACAATTCGTCTCCTCTATGTCTGTCCGCATCACCGTAGCACCATTTTGGAGAATATGAGCCACAAGGATGTGCTGTTTTATTTCAAATCACAGTGTAAATACACGTAGCAAACGTATCCTTGTGGCGCGGCTGACACAGAACAAGAGGGTAAGCTGCCTGCGTTCGGCTCATATTCTCCAAAATGGTGCTACGGTGATGTGTAGGTTACTTGGCAGTCAATGGGACAGTCACAAGCTTCCCGGTTTTCATCCAAAATATCTTAAATTGTGATCGAAGCGAAAAAGACGAACGAAGCTTCTATGGGTTTGGAACAACATGGGGGTAAGTGATTAAAGACAAAAAATTCATTTTGGGGTGGAGTATCCTTTAAGGTGAACGATCCGTATGTACACCTGCTTTCTGATTCCTTTCACAGGCAGCCATGTGTAATGAAGATGATGATTAAATCTATCATCACTTTCTTATTTGTAGAATAATGTTCTCGAGCGAGCCGTGGACTGGATCTTCTCTCATCTGGATGATCTGGAGTCCATGGACGTGTCTGAGGGTGGGCGCTCAGAGGGAGGAAGTGAAGCCAGTCGGGAACCTCCTCCAGGGCCGCGTGTCCGTGACGGACCAGAAGTATGGGTTCTGTGGTATTATTAACGGGTGAGTTTGTTAAAACACCATGTACTATAATATTTTGTCTCTTCTCATCTTTCCCCATTCTTTTGTCTGAAGAGTTGAGATTTTGCCTTCACAGTCACATGGAACGAGCACATGTTTTTTTTTTTTTTTTTTTTTTCTTTTTTCGTGGTCATTATGTCTGCCACATAAAGAAGGACCACCAGTGAGTGAAGTTCTTTCTCCATCTCTCTCTATCATTGTTCATATGCAGCTCTTATACAGCAATATCACTTTTTCTCAATATTAATGTTTTCATTGTTACTCTTTGCTTCTTTCAGGTGGGTAATCTTCAACGATCAGAAAGTTTGTGCCTCTGAGAAACCACCTAAGGACCTTGGCTATCTGTACTTTCCGAAGAGTGGGGGAATAGAGTAAATTCAAATAGTTTTCTCAACAGACCCTTCACACACACACACACACACTCATCTGTGTCTGATCTACTGAAACAGTAGGCCCAGACTCCTGCTTCTAAACTGATGCACCATTTAATAAGTCAAAGCACTTCTCCATCAAATATATTCACTACCGAGAACCGTAATAATGACAGAAGGGGGAAAAAAATAGATGTAGAATGCGCGGATTAGAGTGTTCTTACTCAAAACGCCCATGTTGTACAACGCCTTACCCACCTACCCAACAGAAAAAACCCATAACTCACACACACACACACACACACACACACTAGTCTCCTTCCTGCCTCCCCCTGATTGAATAGTGGCTATTGTGACATCATCGCTTTTAATGCTAAGCTCCACCTTCCTTCCTTTATGTGTTTCAGAATGTTCCTGCAAATGTTTAATGGAAAGTAAATTAAATCACAAAAAAACAGCTAAATATTAAATATTGGAATTTTAAATTTAAAAAATGAATGCAAAAGGTAGTTGTGCATTTTCACTTTTTTCCTTATGTTTTGTTCTCCTTTTTGGGGGGAGGAAAGAATTCCTTTTGTTATTTTTGCTTTAAAATAATAAAAAAAAAGTGTCTCTTTGCTGCTTCTGACTCTGTGTATTGCTTATGGGTGTGTATTAAGGAACTTTCTGCCAAATGCAGAGTCAGCATTAATACACATTTTATGTTTATTACAGAAAGTAACATGTGAAGTATTGAGTATTGATAAATGTAAAAGCATGAAACTCTTCTAAGTGTATGAAGAGCACGAATTACATTTGGTAATTGATCTAGTTAACAACGGAAAGCTAAAGTGATGTTTCACTGCTGATAAGCTTTTGTAAGTAAATAAGTTCAGTGGCCAAAGTCCTGTGGGTTTTATAAACGTGTAGCCTACATTGTACATAATGTACATTGATGGTACTGAGAAGCCGATACTTGTATTAATGTGCAAATGCTGACATCGATTATTTATTTTTATTAATTTATTTGCATATTACGTAATTGTGAATCTTTTTATAAACTTAATTCTCAAATCTAACCTTATTTCAAGGATTTCCCAGAGTGAAGTGCATGTGAGAGGCGTTTTCTGCCCTACATTGGTTGTTTCTCTCCAAACAATTTTTTTTGCTTTCTTCCGCTCTCATACCTCATTTCAGTTTCTTGTGAAGGTTCAGGTTTTTGTGTCGGCTGGTTTCCCGCACACGCTAGTTTTTACCAGTTGGACTAAATGCGCAGAACTTACCTCAAACTTTGTCAACAAACATAAAACAGCATCCAAACGTGAGTATGAAAAGAAGAGCGTTCAGCTATAAAAATACCTAACTTGCATAAGCGAATGGTTTCTTAAATAAAAACATTGAAAATCCAGATAAAAAAATATAAGTACCCGCAGAATGATGGGTATTCTTATAATTACATGATTTTTGCAGGATTTATGAAAATGTGTCATCCTATCCTTTAATGACAACAATCTGTAATATTATTGCATATTCAAATAGAAATGTTCATTTGTAAGGGAATCTTGCGTATATTAGGCATACATTAGACGTACACATTTTTATTGTTTGTTTTTTAAGTATGTGTAGCCTGCAATCTGGAGGCATTCTATTATTATTTTGCTGGTAGGTTGTTTAGCTTAAAAGTCATTTTAATTTTTCATTTATCTTAGATTATTCGAATTTAATCAGTTGAAATTATGAATATTTCTAGACCAAACGAATGAAAACGAAACAAAATGAGTTAAGTGAGTTGCGTTTGTGGCTCATAGTCACATGCTTTTTCCTGTTTGCTCTTTTTTCTTTGTAAAAGCATGAGCCTCTTTTTATGAACAAAAATAAACTAGTTAGGGTTTTCTCGCCGAAAATAAATCTTAATATAACTCCAGGCTTTTTTATTTACAAAGAAACTCATTTTCATTGACTATATTTTTTAGAAAAAGGAACAGAATGGCAATTTGCAAGATCCTCTTTTTTCTTCTTGGTAAGCATAAATAAATTAATAAAATGCATTGTATTATTCTAAGCTGTACTATACATTTTATTTTAAGCAGTCTATGCTTTGCCTGTAGAGCTTTCTTCATCTTGCTGTGTTTAACCCTCCTTGCTCTCCATCCTTCTCTCCTTCAGCACTGTGTATATGGTGTGGGAAATGTGATGTGTTTTATGAGCAAATCGGGGATGAGGTTTCCATGAAGTGTGGAGTGGATTCAAACAGTAATATAGAATGGAAATTGAACGACGTGTTGGTCTTAACCATTGATGGCAGACGTGGGACTAGACGGAAGGGTATCAGTTCTTCTCCTTTCAATCCAAAAATGATTTGAATATGAAATTTTGTGAGTAGTCACTGTAATTAATTTTTACTTTAAAGGTCCTTCCCATATTGCGTCAAAAGCAAGTGTATCTGGAGACATTTTGAAGGTTCCTAGACTGGAGACAAGAGACTCTGGAAACTATTTCTGTAGGCAGTCAGGGAAAGAACACATTGTGCATGTTGTGTCAGGTAAGATATTTTTTATGTTTGTACCTATTTATTTTTAGAATTATTGTATTTTTCATATTTACTCTCATTTCTCCTCCAGTCTTTGTTAAACCAGGCCCAGTGCTGGTGCAGTCCAGTGATGCAGAGCTGCACTGTGACATTACAGGAGACCCAAACAAGGAAGTACAGTGGCTGAGACCTAATGGTCAAAAATATAATGAAAATAATCAAGTAATTCACCTGAAGTCTGTGACTTCAAATGAAGCAGGCCAGTGGACGTGTCTAGTCAAGGATGACTTGAAGCTCAGTGTAACATTGACTGTTGTTGGTTGGTGCCCCTTCGTAGTTGTTATTCAGGATGAGTGTTTTTTATTACTATAATGCTTCACATTTCATGCTGTCAGTGACATTTGTCTGGTTCTCCAACAGGTCTCCAGACCACAGCTGTTAATGCTTCTAAAAGGGATGACATAGAGCTGCCCTGTTCTCTTCCTCAGAGTGTATTTCAGCGTGTTGTGGGTGGGACATGGAAGGCTAACCACCTTCCCAAAGTCTCTTTCCCAACCCTGACGAACACACCAAATGAAGGCTTACACTGGAGTTGTGAGGATTTATCAAAAGTCAACTTTACTACTGGGCAACTCAGCACCAACTTTGATGTCACGTTGAAAAATGTGAATACTTTACACTGTTTTAATCATCTAAAGAATGATTTTCCTGTATAAAGAACTATTTGTGCAACTGAAAAGTTTCCATGGATGTTAAAGTTTCTTCATGGAATAATCCATACCAAAATTTTTTTAAAAATGTTGTATGTTGACAGTAATTTCCCCTCATATTCTCTCAGGTGCAGAGCAGTGATGAAGGGACGTTTGTGTGTACAGTGGAGTTTGAGGGTGGAGTGCGTCTAAGTGTCGAGACGACTTTGAGGGTTGTGGACAAACCTTCAGGTAAAATAAAACAACACTGCAGAGCTTAACAGAATCAGTCTTGGGATGCACACTTTTATCAGAACCTTATAATTTACTGGCAGATGTTAGAGATTAGTCAGTACTGTCTATATACATATTGATATTGGACATTTCACCCCCTTGAATTATAAGGTTCTATCTGCATTCTGAGTGATTTTGAAATATTGAGCTTCAAAGATTTTGCATTCCATATAGCAAAAGTGATATGGGGAACAAGTCTCTTTCATACATGAAAATGACAGAGACCCTAAATGTATTCTAAATGTACAATATCAAAATTCTCTCAAATTTGTAAACATTGTGACAAATGTGATGCTATTTAATTAATTATGGTGATGAATCACAGCATTCTAAATTGCACTCACAGCTGTATATAAAGGAAAGACTAGAAAGTTGCAGACCATTAAAATGGATTCAAAAAGAAAACCAAACTGGTCCAAAAATCTTCTAGTGCAGTCAGTCATTAAATGGAAGGCGGTAACAAGAGGAAAATTCAGCAGGGGATTGTGAGAATAGGTGGAAATGTTTTGGCATCAGCACGCTAAGGAAATTGCAGCATACAAAGAAATCATGCGAGCCACTGGTACATTTTTTAGGCTTATTAAACCCATTTTTATATTAAATGACTGTTTCCATGTGGTCAGCAGCTGAGTTCTTGTCAAATAGGTGGAGGCCTTCCATGTAATCCTCAGTCTGAGATCGCTAAAATAGTAGAGGAGATACTGGGAATAGCCATTCCTTCCATTTGTGGCATTGCAGATGCTCCAGACCCTGCACTGATCAAATTGAAGGAGTTAAAGAGATGGTAAGAAGAAAATTATACATTTAATGTGTTAAACTTTTTTTATAACTTGACATTAGTTACTTTAATCTATGGACATGGAAAAAAATACACATCGGATTCAATAAACATGTTTGCACTCTTTAATATTTTCTGCATGTGAATGTAGTGTGGATGATGCTGGAGCCAGTCCATCTGACGCATCTTCTCCTGTATCATCTCAGGACATCTCCCCGTGTCCTCCAGATAAGCCTTCTCCCTCACAAGACACAGGGTTTGCAGAGAGTGTAGATCCTGAGGATGACATTGAGTCTCTTGAAAGAAAAAAGCTTAATTTGCAAATAAAGTTGCTGGAAAATCAAAATGAATATTATGCACTCAAACTGAAAAAATTAAAGAACAGTCAATGATTGTCAGTGTTATGGAGTAACTATTTACATGTAACGGAATTACGTAATTTAATTACGTATTTTGGTTTATGTATATGCTTTCTTTTTTTAAGATTAACTGTTAGATGCCTGTGTTTCCTGTCATAGCGCAAAGATTTGATTTCAATCAACAATATCATATCTATTAAAATATTTCTTGTCATGGTTTTAAATCTGTATTTAACCTCAGAATGATCTCAAAATAAAAAGGTGCAAAAGTCTGATTTTGTGAAAATAAATTATTATAAAAAATTATTCTTATAATCCTAATTTAAATGATGAAGAATTCTGAAAGTCTGACAGTAATGAGTGTTGAGTACTACTGTAAGGTTAACCCTGCCTGCTTTAAATGTTTGAAAATGATTATCAGTTGAAAACATTCATTAGAAATTTAGAAAAGTAATCAAAAAGTAATCAGTTACATTACTTTAATAAAGTAATTGAAATATTACATTTTAAATAGGGTTAACTTGAAATCTGTAACCTGTTACATTTCCAAAGTCACCTTCCGAACACTGATGATTGTACATGTTTTTGCAAATAAAATGTTGTGATGACAAATTTGTGCATTGTTACTTATTGTCTACAAGTTTTGCTTACCCAAAATGTAAGTTAGCAAAGCAGTCTCTTATTGACTCTCTCCCTGAAACACTTTGTAAAGTTTGCTCAGTGGTAGTGAAGAATGCACTCACTGAAGTAAAATGGTATCTTGTCTACAGTTCAGTCAAGTACAGTACCTGTTATAATTAACCTGCTGTTCTCCCTGTGGTCTTCTGTTAGAGGTGAGAAGCCAGCGTTTTAAAGCGTACCCAAGTCACCCAGCAGATGACATTCAGGTCAAACATAAATTTGTTCAAATAACCCTGCGAGGCCACTCTGGGAAAGAACCCGAGCATCATGTTGACCCTGGCCATTTTGGCACAGGATCCAGGATCTTGTAACTGGCATCAAACACAACTTGAACACTGATGCTGTGGAATCCTTTTCTATTTACGCATGTCTCCTCATTTACTGTTGGAGCAATAATGCAAACATGAGTGCCGTCGATGGCTCCAACTCCAAGGAAGCTCGCAATCCTCATAAAGCTGCTTGCTTTTGCTGTATAGTTTGAAGGTCAGTTGGGAAGTCACTGAACCACCTTACTATATTTTGTGTGGCTGCAATAGTGCTCTTTAAAGGGTTCATATGATGCCATTTCAAGTTTTCCTTTCTCTTTGGAGTGTTACAAACTGTTCGTGAATAGATAAGATCCCTAAAGTTGCAAAAACTAAAGTCTCAAACCCAAAGAGATATTCTTTATAAAAGTTAAGGGTCAGCCACGCCTACCTAAAAACGGCTCGTTTTAACACGCCTCCACATGTCTACATCACTGCGTGGGAAGATTTGCATAACGCCGCCCAAATGTTCACACAAAGAAAGAAGGCGTAACTTTTAATTCTTGCTGTAGTATTGTTGCTGCCGCCGCCTTGTCGTGGAGACGCTGTGTTTCGTTGTGAAAGCGAAAATACTTTGTTTGGTCTTCCAAAAGATGACACGACAAATCAGTTAAGTTGTATTTACAACACTGTTCCAGAACAGTTCAAACCAAATATCCGAGTGTGTGCAACGCATTTTATAGAGGACTGTTTCCTGGTAGAGTAGACTACAATGCCGGCTGTTCTGACTCACAGACTGTAAGTACGTTTTTTATATTTAAAGGATTTGCCACTGACGATTCAAACGCGAGTTTTGAGCAGTGTAGAGTAGCGCTTGTTGTTTGTCATTTCTCCGATCACAAATGCAGACATGGTTTTATGTTACGCAGCGCGATGCAACGCAACGCGTAAAAAGACAGTACAAGTCATTATAATCAGTAATTATTTCCCCACTGGATGCAACAAATGCCTCATTTGTAATGGGTTTTATTGGTTTTGTCTCGTCGCGCCGGGATTACAGCATCACCAACCTTATGGTAAGGGGTGTAACATTTCTGTCACACGCTTGAGGTATTCGGCCAATCACAACGCACTGGATAGCTGGCCAATCA
The DNA here is from genome assembly GCA_018155175.1 of Sinocyclocheilus anophthalmus. Lineage (NCBI taxonomy): Eukaryota > Metazoa > Chordata > Actinopteri > Cypriniformes > Cyprinidae > Sinocyclocheilus > Sinocyclocheilus anophthalmus. The sequence goes on from JADLZN010004804.1 coordinate 92,464, forward strand.
CAGCACACCTCGCTTTTCAGAACGATGAGCTTTGTAAAAATCTACGCGTTTCAGAAAGGCGGGGCATAGAGGAGAAACAATAATGTACAGTATGTGGAAAATAATGTGTTTTTTTTAACCTTAAACCACATAAACATTTCATTACACCAAATATACAAAATAATGCTATTTTTAGCATCATCATATGACCCCTTTAAGGCCCTGCTGACTGTGGACTGTGATGGGCCCAAATCAACACTGGTGCATTGCTGCATTTTTCCAGTAGCCAAAAAGCGCAGAGTCATTATGACTTTTTATTTCTGTAGATAAAGCATTGTTTTGTAGTGTGGGAGGTTATAGAATTTCAGTGACAAACAGAATGCCTTGATGATTTTATCAACTCCCTGTCCTCATATAGCCTAATTTCAACACATTGGTCTCCTCCTCTCTGCTGCCATCTTGTTACTCCTAACTAGACTTCTCCAGCACTCTTAAAGGGGTCATATGACGTTGCTAAAAATAATTTTTTTTTTTGTGTATTTGGTGTAATGAAATGTGTTTATGCAGTTTAAGGTTCAAAAAACATTATTTTCCACATACTGTACATTATTGTTTCTCCTCTATGCCCCGCCTTTCTGGTCAATTTTTACAAAGTTCATCAGACTGAAAAGCGAGGTGTGCTCTGATTGGCCAGCTATCCAGTGCGTTGTGATTGGCCGAATACCTCAAGCGTGTGGAAGAAATGTTACACCCCTTAAAGGGGTCATATGTGTCACGGCGCGGTCAGGAAAGACACACCGTGTAAACAAAGGTTTGGGTCCAAATGCAGGTTTATTTGACTGCAGGGGGAAAAACAAAAGTAAAAGCAGAAACACAAACAGATCTAAGAATCTGAAAACAGGCTTGAAACGGAGATGGACTCGGATGCAATACAGCCACTTGGCTTGCATCAGTCCCGGTACAAACACTATACAACTAGTAACAATCATTAATAATCCGCCCGGTGTGGCGTGGGGAAGATGCATAAATAGCCCTCAGGATGGGACACAGCTGTGTGTGAGTGAGTGAGTGTGTGAGTGTGTGCCAGGTGTGTGGATCAAGGGGATGGAAAGGGAGTCCCGGGAGGATGGGAGGGATGGCGACTTTGGTGGGGGGAGAGGGAAGACCCACAGACGCGACCCTAAATATTGATGCTTTTTTAAAGATCATTATTTGGTGTAACAGAATATGTTGACATGCTTTAATGTTCAAAAAACACATTATTTTTCAAATACTGTACATTAATGTAGGTCCTCTATGCCCCGCTTCTCTCAAACACATAGTTTTTAACAAAGCCCCCTCATTTGACAAGCGCAGTCTGCTCTGATTGGCCAGCTGAACCAGTGCATTGTGATTGGCCGAATGCTGCAAGCACTCGTTGGAAATGTAACGCACCTTACCATAATCGCGAGCTTCAAGCTTTCAAAATAAATATCAAGACAGATAATAATGTCGTTAGTTTTACCATCAATTCAAGCCCTAAAGGGCAACAGAGTCGGTGACGGGCACAGTGATGATGCAGTACACAAGCCGCTGTTAAGACAGCTGATGTGCTATGATTTTTGACAGGCAGTTCACTCTCCTGTGATGTGACCCTGTTCCCCTCACACACACACACACACACAATGCGTTACTCTGCGCTGCGCAAAACTCCGCATTTGAACAATCAATAACAAATATTTAAACTAATACCAAAACATACTTACAGTCGCTGAATCAAAAGCGCCAGATTGTCATAGCAAATTCGGAATTGACCCTTTTTTTTTTTTTTTTTAGAAATAGCCTTGTGCACAGCCAGCCTTGTACTCTTATAGGTTAAAAAAAATAATGTTCGTACCTAAAATGCGTTGCACAAATTCGAACATTTGGGTTGTGCTGTTCTGTTGTAAATAATCTTAACCAATGATTCCTAATTGCATCTACTTCGGAAGGCCAAATAAAGTGCTTTTTGCTTTCGCACTGAAACACACAGCGTCTCCCTGACCTGGCTGCATCAACACGACTGCTGTTCCTGAAACCACGCCACCTCACCCTACGCCTTCTTTCTTTGCGTGCACATTTGGGGTGCATTATGCTAATATTTACACATAGTGAGGTAGATATGTGGGGGCATTAGAACGAGCCGTTTTAGGTAGGCACAGTTGACTCTTAACTTTTATAAAGAACATCTCTTTGGATATTACATACTTACAGTCTGTGAGTCAGAACTGCCGGCATTTTAGTCTGACGTTACTCTCCCAGGATCAGGAAACATCCTTCATAAAATGTGCTGCACACTCTGAATATTTGGGTTGACCTGTTCTGGAACAGTTTGTAAATACAACTTAACCACTGATCTAGTCGTGTCCATTTCTGGAAGGCCAAACAAAGTATTTTCGCTTTCACAACGAAACACATCGTCACACATGGCGGGCTTGAGTGAGCAGAGGCCGGGGGGCTAGAGTTAGCGGCAGCCGGCTAGAGTGAGCAGCGGCCGGTGGGAGGAAGTACAGGCCGGCGGGCTTGCGGCAACCACATGTGGTGACCCCGAGCTGGACTCCGCTTCATCCACAGTGAAAGCCGATCCAGCAATCCACAGCGCGAAGTAGATGTTTTTCCTCAGCGACCAGCACGGATCAGGTCTAGGCATGACAAAGCGGATATCGTCTCTTTTGGAAGGCCAAACAAGTAGTTTCACTTTCACAACAAAACACACAGAACACAAACACACAGCGCCTTCAGGACATGGCGGTAGCGGCAACAACAATACTACAGCGAGAACAAAAGTTATGCCTTCTTTCTTTGCATGAACATTTGGGTGGCGTTATGCAAATCTTCCCACATCATGACATAGACATGTGGGGGCGTGTTAGAATGAGCCGTTTTAGGTAGGCGTGGTTGACTCGTAACTTTTATAAAGAATATCTCTTTGGATGAGACTTTAGTCTTTCAACTTTACAGTTCTTTCTTTTTTATTTTTTTTTGGGCCCAACCAAGAGCTTGTGACACTTCACGAGAAAGGAAAAATTGAAATCCCATCATATGACCCCTTTAAGAAATTTAGGAACCAGGGCCCCAATTTATAAAATGTTGAGCAGAAACCACGGAAAACACATGTACGCCTCTCTTTCAGATGTAAAATCTATTAATCACAAATTATCTTGAACTTGTGCATAACTGAATGGTTTCAGCTCTCTGCCTTCTAAACGACTCCTAATTAATGTCATTAACATATAGCCTAAAAGATCACTAGTCATCATCCAAACCCTTTAATTTAGAACAGAACAGCTTACGTTTCCAAAGACCTGCAGTAGGCCTACTCCGACAAGAAAAAGTGAGTACGATACTGTATGCTCAGACCCTGACATGACGCTAAGCACTTTATTAAATTAAAGGCACTTTTTACATGAGCGTTGGCATGGATTTAAGCGTACACACACTCCAAGATCAAATCTGTGCGTACACACACTTTATAACTGTATTTGTAGAATAATGTTCTCGAGCGAGCCGTGGACTGGATCTTCTCTCATCTGGATGATCTGGAGTCCATGGATGTGTCTGAGGTAGAGACCTGCGCGGGACGGATTTTTCAGTCCCGCTCCCGCAAGATTCTGTCCCGCGCCCGCCCGCTCCAGCAGAAATATATCTTATCTGGTCCCGCTCCCGCCCGCAAACAATGTAATATATATATTAGGGTGACCATACGTGCCATTTTCCCAGGACGCGTCCTGGCCAGGATTTATTTTGGCTTTGTTTTCCTGTTTTCATGCTTGCTGAAGGTAATGATCGAAAAATAGTTTGACCAAATAACATGCAAGCATTGTACACAATGGACCAATCATGGCGTGTGAGAAGGTGGGATCTACGGTCAAAGCGATGCAATTACGCGTACATACGATGTGTTCGACTTTAAAGTAGCATGGCTCAGATTGATCAGTGTTTGACATCAAAGTACCTCAAGAGCGTTTCGAAAGCATAACCGTCTGTACGGTACTTTGATGTCATACACCGATTGGTCTGCACACGCAAACAAAGCCAAAACCTAGATATTTAGGCAATATAGAAATCCTGGCAGGACGCGTCCTGGGAAAATGGAACGTATGGTCACCCTAATTCTATATAGATTTTTTTCAGTAAGCTACATCGAAGAAATTTACATGAAATGGTTCTGTAAGATCTCCTAAGCTCCACAACATCCCAGAATAAACACTCCCGATAAAATATTTGTTATTTAGGCTAAGCATCAACATTCACAACAGAAAAGCAAGCATGGGAGCTTCCTTTATTATCACTAAAAGCTGACATCTCAGTTCATCGCAATCTCACAAATTTCTGTTATAACACAATAAATATAAGCACAATGAATCTTTTACAATGTCTACACTTCGTGTGTTAAAATGAGAGGATTCCTGAGCACGCAATTTCACCACTGCGGTGAGTAGATTCTAACTTAACCTCTGATTGGCCATTGCGTTCCAGAAAAAATAAACGGCTGAGTCTGTGATTGGCTACACTGCGCAACCCTTTAAACACGTGTTATAAAAAGAAACTCTGCCTAGCTTGTGCGTGTTAATCATTTTAATGTTATTAGTTGTTCTTTTTGCTTTTGTGCAACAGATAAATAACCTGAGAGTTTGTTAGAAAACACTCTCTGTCTTGTTAAGAGAATGTTCCAGACATGCCTCACCCCTCCTTTTTCTCCATCTCTCTCATTCTATATATACAACGCATTATCTCTGAATCCCCCCTTCTGTATCCATTTCTCTCTCTTGATATTATGTTTTAAATGTGTCTTACTTATATGCGAAGTATGCATGCTTGAATGTATACATTAGCTTCTCTTGTTTTTCTGTCTCCAATAAGGACAGGAATGTTAGGACTACAAGGGTAAAAGAGTTCGAGAGAAACCATGAAGACAGTTCAGCATTCCTCGCAAAAGTCTATTCCTAATATGTCAATGCTTTTCTGTACATGTGGCCATTTTATAAAAACACATGTTCTTGGCCAAAGATCCTAAATGTATGTCATCTATATCCTCATTGGTAAAAGGGTTGAAACTCCCCTTGACATATGCCTATATAATATCTGTATTTCTATGAATAAATTGAAGTATTGGGAATACATTTGAATGTGTGTTTTCTTACTTCCCAGCCGTATTTACACTTTAAGGAGACTGAGAAAACTTCAAGGTGGCAAAGAGAATTTACAAAGGGACCAAATTATTATTCTTTATTAACAAATGAGGGCTCATCCTCCGGGGAGTTTCTCAAAAAGACAGGTAAGAAAATATTTTCTTTTTCTTCCTGTCTGTAAGAAAAATTTAATTTATTCTCGTTTGCAATTTGATTATGTCATATTTGGCATCAATCTGTTTTCATCACATTTTGGATGTGGGAAGAAGAGTGAGAAGCTTTCCATTTAACCTATCTATTTAAAAATAGAGTAGTGGTGAAAGATTATAATTGCTCACTCTTGCCGTGAAGGGTTCTCGGTCTCTTAAGTGATTTCATGAATAATACAGAACTGAAAGCTTTCTTTTGGCCAAAAATATAAAAAAGTTAATATAAGACCGCAGTCTCTATTTTGTGTTTTGTTTGGCCATTCTATAAATTGCGAAAAGTGCACTAAAATTGACGAGACATCTTTGATCTCCGATGGGGCAGACGCTCTCGAAACCTNTTTCTTTTCTTAGTGTTGCAGGCTTGGTTCCTGCTTTGAAGACTTCTGTACAATGGAGGTGCAGACCAAATGGTACAATATGGTTTATACCCCAGGTGTTTGTAAGAGTGACAATCGTGAGTTCAATCCTTGACTCATTATTTTGTGTAGAAAGAATTTAAGGAGAACAGAAGTTGGGTGAAATTCTATTGAGCAAGTGTGATCGAGTTTATCAGTATTGCCAGATGAAAAGTATTACATGCTTTCATTATTGTTTTTTTGAATGCAGGAGAAGTTAGATTAGAGGACATGGGTTGAAATGTATAAAATAATGATTATATTCCATATTATTATTATCTATGTATGAGAATGATATAAATTTAGGATTAGGGAACTCTGCACCGAGTGTTTATGTATTCATTGTTTATAAAGCAGGTAACTGTTAGAAAACACTCTCTGTCTTAAGAGAATGTTCCAGATATGCCTCACCCCTCCTTTTTTTCTCCCTCTCGTCCTCTCTCTCACTCTTCTATATACAACGCATTCTCTCTGAATCCCCCTCCTCCATCTGATCTCTCTCTGTTGTATTATGTTTTAATATCTCTTACTCGTATTCGAGGTATGCATGCGCACATGTATTAGTTTTCTTGGTTTAAATGCCCCAATAAGGACAGGAATGTTAGGACTACAAGGGTAAAGGATTTCGTGAGGAACTCTGAAGACAGTTCAGCATTCTTCGCAAAAGTCTATTCTTAATATGTCCATGTTTTTCTGTACATGTGGCCATTTTATATAAACATGTTCTTGGCCAAGATCCTATATGTATGTCATCTATATCCTCATTGGTTTCCCCTCGACATATGCCTATATAATATATGTATTTCTATTAATAAATTGAAGTATTGAGGATACATTTGACTGTGTGTTTTCTTACTTCCCGGCCGTATTTACACTTTGGGAGACTGAGAAAATTTCAAGGTGGCAAAGAGAATTTACAGAGGGACCAAATTGTTATTCTTTATTAACAATGTTTTAGACACTTTATGTTTAGATAACTTCTATTTTGCGGGAGTCCCGCGAATCATTTTATTCTCCTGCATCCTGCACACACACGAGTCTCTTCCCGCCCGCACCGCACCGCACTCGAGTTGTCCCGCACCGCACCCTGTTGCGTTGGGTCCCGCGGTACTCCCGCGGGAGTGCAGGTCTCTAGTCTAATGGGCGCTCAGAGGGAGGAAGTGAAGCCAGTCGGGAACGTCCTCCAGGGCCGTGTGTCCGTGATGGACCAGGAAGTATGTGTTTCTGTGGTATTTATTAAATGGTGATTTTTGTAAAACACCATTTAATAAATATTTTGCTCTCTTCTCATCTTTCCCATTCTTTTGTCCTGAAGAGTATGAGCTTTTTGCGTTCATCAGTCACATGGGAACGAGCACAATGTGTGGTCATTATGTCTGCCACATAAAGAAGGACCACCAGTGAGTGAAGTTCTTTCTCCATCTCTCTCTATCATTGTTCATATGCAGCTCTTATACAGCAATATAATTTTTCTCAGTATTAATGTTTTCATTGTTACTCTTTGCGTCTTTGGTAATCTTTAATGATCGAAAAGTTTGTGCCTCTGAGAAACCATCTAAGGACCTGGGCTACCGGTATAGTTTTACTGAAGAGTGGTGGAATAGAGTAAACTAAATCGCATTTCCTCTCTCTCTCTCGCTCTCATACACACACACACACACACACACACACACACAACACACACACACACACATCATCTGTGTCTGATCTACTGAAACCGTAGGCCCAGACTCCTGCTTCTAAACTGATGCACCATTTAATAAGTCAAAGCACTTCTCCATCAAATATATTCACTACTAAGAGAACCCAGACATAATAATGACAGAAGGAAAAAAAATGAGATGTAAGATGTGAGGATTAGAGTGTTCTTACTCAAAACGTCCATGTTGTAGGCTACAACGCCTTACCACCACTAATCTATTATAGATCCGTGCTTACCACACACACACACACACACACACACACACACACACACACAAAACCCACGACACTCTCACACACACACACACATAACACACACACAACCCGCACACACACATACTCTCACACACACACACACATACACATTCTCACTCACACTCACACACACACACACACACCCACACACACACACACACACACACTAGTCTCCTTCCTGCCTCCCCCTGATTGAATAGTGTCTATTGTGACATCATCGCTTTTAGAGCTAAGCTCCACCTTCCTTCCTTTATGTGTTTCAGAATGTTCCTGCAAATGTTTAATGGCAGGTAAATGTCACTAAATCACAAAAAAAAACAGCTAAATATTATATATTGGAATTTTACATTTAAAAAATGAATGCAAAAGTTATTGTCCAGTTTTACCTTTTTTCCTTAGGTTTTGTTCTCTTTTTTGGGGGGAGGGAAGAATTCCTTTTGTTCTTTTTGCTTTAAAATAAAATAATAATTAAAAAAAAAAGTGTCTCTTTGTTGCTTCTAACTCTGTGTATTGTTTATGGATGTGTATAAAGGAATTTTCTGCCAAATGCAGTGACAGAAAGTAACATGTGAATGCACTGGCAATACTGAAAGTGGAAAGAGTATTGATAAACGTAAAAGCATGAAACTCTTCTAAGTGTATAAAGAACACGAATTACATTTGGTAATTGATCTAGTTAACAACGGAAAGCTAAAGCGATGTTTCACTGCTGATAAGCTTTTGTAAGTAAATTAGTTCAGTGGCCAAAGTCCTGTGGGTTTTATAAATGTTGACTGTACTAAGAAGCCAATACTTGTATTAATATGCAAATGCTGACATCGATTATTGATTTTTTTTATTAATTTATTTGTATATTACGTTATTATAAACTTAATTCTCAAATCTAACCTTATTTCAAGGATTTCCCAGAGTGAAGTGCATGTGAGAGGCGTTTTCTGCCCTACATTGGTTGTTTCTCTCCAAACAATTTTTTTTGCTTTCTTCCGCTCTCATACCTCATTTCAGTTTCTTGTGCAGGTTCAGGTTTTTGTGTCGGCTGGTTTCCCGCACACGCTAGTTTTTACCAGTTGGACTAAATGCGCAGAACTTACCTCAAACTTTGTCAACAAACATAAAACAGCATCCAAACGTGAGTATGAAAAGAAGAGCGTTCAGCTATAAAAATACCTAACTTGCATAAGCGAATGGTTTCTTAAATAAAAACATTGAAAATCCAGATAAAAATATATATAAGTACCCGCAGAATGATTGATTTTTGCTGCTCGAGATATTTAACAAAGAAAAAAAAGATTTTCTTTAGCACTCGATCTGAAGCCATGATATCCTACTCATGTTTTATCTTTTCGTTAACTTTATTGCGTTTTAAATATTAAATATGTAGGCTAATCATATGTCTATCGACTGACTTGCATTTTTTTTTTCAAATTTAAAATTGCTAAGAGTTGGAAGTAAACGACAAATACACATTTTTAGATTATAATAGCCTAATCACATGATTTTTGCAGGATTTATTAAAATTTGTCATCCTATCCTTTAATGACAATAATCTGTAATAGTATTGCATATCCAAATAGAAATGCTCATTTGTCCTACAAATACTAAGGGTATACTTGCGTATATTAATATACATTAGAAGTACATTAAAGCTTTGATTAAAAAATACAGTAAACATTTTCATTGTTTGTTTTTTAAGTAGGCCTATGTGTAGCAATCTGGAGGCATTCTATTATTATTTTGCTGGTAGGTTGTTTAGCTTAAAAGTCATTTAAATTTTTCATTTATCTCAGATTATTCGAATTTAATCAATTGAAATTATGAATATTTCTAGACCAAACGAAACGAATGAAAACGAAACAAAATGAGTTAAGTGAGTTGCGTTTGTGGCTCATAGTCACATGCTTTTTCCTGTTTGCTCTTTTTTCTTTGTAAAAGCATGAGCCTCTTTTTATGAACAAAAATAAACTAGTTAGGGTTTTCTCGCCGAAAATAAATCTTAATATAACTCCAGGCTTTTTATTTAAAAAGAAACTCATTTTTATTGACTATATTTTTTTAGAAAAAGGAACAGAATGGCAATTTGCAAGATCCTCTTTTTTCTTCTTGGTAAGCATAAATAAATTAATAAAATGCATTGTATTATTCTAAGCTGTACTATACATTTTATTTTAAGCAGTCTATGCTTTGCCTGTAGAGCTTTCTTCATCTTGCTGTGTTTAACCCTCCTTGCTCTCCATCCTTCTCTCCTTCAGCACTGTGTATATGGTGTGGGAAATGTGATGTGTTTTATAAGCAAATCGGGGATGAGGTTTCCATGAAGTGTGGAGTGGATTCAAACAGTAATATAGAATGGAAATTGAACGACGCGTTGGTCTTAACCATTGATGGCAGACGTGGGACTAGACGGAAGGGTATCAGTTCTTCTCCTTTCAATCCAAAAATGATTTGAATATGAAATTTTGTGAGTAGTCACTGTAATTAATTTTTATTTTAAAGGTCCTTCCCATATTGCGTCAAAAGCAAGTGTATCTGGAGACATTTTGAAGGTTCCTAGACTGGAGACAAGAGACTCTGGAAACTATTTCTGTAGGCAGTCAGGGAAAGAACACATTGTGCATGTTGTGTCAGGTGAGATATTTTTTATGTTTGTACCTATTTATTTTTATAATTATTGTATTTTCATATTTATTCCCATTTCTCTTTCAGTCTTTGTTAAACCAGGCCCAGTGCTGGTGCAGTCCAGTAATGCAGAGCTGCACTGTGACATTACAGGAGACCCAAAGAAGGTAGTACAGTGGCTGAGACCTAATGGTCAAAAATATAATGAAAAAAATCAAGTAATTCACCTGAAGTCTGTGAATTCAAATGAAGCAGGCCAGTGGACGTGTCTAGTCAAGGATGACTTGAAGCTCAGTGTAACATTGACTGTTGTTGGTTGGTGCCCCTTCGTAGTTGTTATTCAGAATGAGTATTTTTTATTACTATAATGCTTCACATTTCATGCTGTCAGTGACATTTGTCTGGTTCTCCAACAGGTCTCCAGACCACAGCTGTTAATGCTTCTAAAAGGGATGACATAGAGCTGCCCTGTTCTCTTCCTCAGAGTGTATTTCAGCGTGTTGTGGGTGGGACATGGAAGGCTAACCACCTTCCCAAAGTCTCTTTCCCAACCCTGACGAACACACCAAACAAAGGCTTACACTGGAATGGCAAGGATTTATCAAAAGTCAACTTTACTACTGGGCAACTCAGCACCAACTTTGATGTCACATTGAAAAATGTGAATACTTTACACTGTTTTAATCATCTAAAGAATGATTTTCCTGTATAAAGAACTATTTGTGCAACTGAAAAGTTTCCATGGATGTTAAAGGTTTCTCATGGAATAATCCATACCAAAAAAAAAAAAGTTTTTGTATGTTGACAGTAATTTCCCCTCATATTCTCTCAGGTACAGAGCAGTGATGAAGGGACGTTTGTGTGTACAGTGGAGTTTGAGGGTGGAGTGCGTCTAAGTGTCGAGACGACTTTGAGGGTTGTGGACAAACCTTCAGGTAAAATAAAACAACACTGCACAGCTTAACAGAATCAGTCTTGGGATGCACACTTTTTTATCAGAACCTTATAATTTATTGGCAGATGTTAGAGATTAGTCAGTACTGTGTATATACATATTGATAATGGACATTTAATTGTGTATGCTCATTTACCCTATATTTACATTTAGATTATGGTAGCTGTCATCTAACTCTCACTTAAAGATAATATTTAAAATAATAAATATATTTTTTCATACTTTACATTAACATTTTAGATGCCTAAATTAGATCTTTTGTGTTATTTTTAATTTGACAGAATAGTCATATATAATATCAGCCATTTATCGGTTATCAGCCATAACATGAAAATAAATATTGGTATCTGTCAGAATGTTATTATCACTGCATCCCTAGAAGCATGAATCTCATTCTACAGTAGAAATGAGGCCCTTTTATGTGCACTAAGTCTCTGTTATAATGATTACTGAACAGGTGGAAAGGTGTCCACTAAAAGTAAAGGGAAACCAAATGCAGTTATGGAATCCTTGACCAAAGAAGTGTATGGTCTAAAGCTGTGGATCTGGATTGCTGTAGGAGCCAGTTCTGTGTTTCTGATCGGACTTATCATCGTGATTGGTGTTGTCATACGAAGGAACAAACGGATGAAGGTGAGAGAAAGAAAACAAGCAAGCAAGAAAGGAAGTGGCTCATTTAATGTTGTGGGTTTTTTTTTTACATAGAAGAGGGTGAGGAAGCTGAGATCCATGCGGCAGCCTCTTACAGACAAAGACTACTGCCAGTGCAACAGGTACTTCCTCCACTTCCATTTCTCTGTGTAATACAGTGATACTAGTATTAGTTACAGTCAGTCTTGTACCGCTTTTATATTGACTTGAAAGGATAGTTAAAAAAATCTAAATGTTAACCCAAAATAAGATAGGCCTATCTAATGTTGTATTTCCATTATATATTTTGTTAAAATGAATTTAATTTGACCTTATTTGTAATTTTTCAGTATTGGTCGGTGTTGGATATTTAAATTTTTGTGGTTGTTTCCCTATTTTTACATTTAGATTGCCTTTGCCTTTTTAATACTGTACATTAGAATGCAGCATTGCATTTTTTGAGTTTTAAGATCTGCCATTTATTAGTTTTAGACAGAATACAGGTGTTTACACCATATTGCATATTTACTGGTAATGTCAAAATGGATAAATGTCGGGATGTTATATTTACACAGTCCATATTTGTGACCCTGGACCACAAAACCAGTCTTAAGTTGCTTGGGTATATTTTTAGCAATAGCCAAAAAAACATTGTATGGGCCAAAATTATCGATTTTTCTTTAATGCCAAAAATCATTAGGATATTAAGTAAAGATCATGTTCCATGAAGATATTTTGTAAATTTCCTACCGTAAATATATCAAAACTTAATTTTTGATTAGTAATATTCATTGCTAAGAACTTAATTTGGACAACTTTAAAGGCGATTTTCTCAGTATTTAGATTTTTTTTCACCCTGATTCCAGTTTTTCAAATAGTTGTATCTCGGCCAAATATTGTCCTATCATAACAAACCATACATCAGTGGAAAGCTTATTTATTCAGCTTTCAGATGATGTATAAATATAAAATTGACCCATATGACTGGCACAACATTTGTTTATTTCCTAATTGGTAGTTAACAGTTCATATAAGTTTAAGTATAAAGCATAAATGCACTAAAGTAACTGCCTACGTGATTTTTTTTTTTTTTTTTATAGAAGTCTTACAGCATTTGTTTTTTTAGAGCTGAGAAAGAAGTGGAGTTGGAAGAGCAAGCGAGGCCACTTTCAGTTCCCAGACAACACCGCAACTCACGTACACGTACAGCAGGCCCAAACCATACCAACTGAGAGGAGCAGAGTGCAAGACTGCTAAAAAAACACACCATGCTGGGCCTGTGCTTTTAAATGTGCTTCTTGCTTAATGATGCCAAATAAGACATGCACTTTTCAAGATTTGCTGTAGAAATGGGCAATGAATATGTGGTGTTTACTTTACATTTAAAACAAATTCTGTTGCAGAGTCTATAATATGTTTTCACAACTGTACTTTTTGAATGACGATTGTTGAAATGTTTTTTTTTTTTTTTAATCAAATATAAATTTTCTTTTAACATGCTTCTGCATGTGTGGCTGCTGTGTGTGTTTATTTCCCCACGCAGAAACTGGTGCAGCTGGAATTGTTGTAGTTCACAGGTGTCCATACGAGCACAGCTGTTCACAGGCATCAAAACAAACAGAAAAAATTGCATGTTTATTTTTTCATGTGCAGCAATTTGAAAGAATACTATCTTATGAAAAACTTTAATCAGATTTTGACAACAAAAGTTTCTCAAAAAAAGGTGCAATGCTCTCACTGCTGAAAGGTACATCTTTGTATCTTATTTAAAACCCTCCATTGTACATATTATACCTTAATGTACCTTATCCTTTAAAGGTACATATTAGTACCTAAAGTGTACTTATTAAAGAGTTAGTGTGACGAGTGGGGGCAGGGCCGGTGGAGTAAATGCTAATGCAGGACACCTGCGCCACTCACTGGTCTCGAGTCCCACGGAGGAGCTCCGGAAGGATAAGAGGAGGAGTGACGACAGTGCGAGACGAGAGAGGACCAGGCCTGGGGCAAGTTCAAGCTCAAACCGGTGTGCACCGTTTTGCTACGGTTTCCGGTTTGAACGACATGTTTCCTGGAAACGGTGTGCAACAAGGTTTGAGATGCGTTTTCTCTTGTTTGTGGGTGTGTCAAACCGGGTTCAATGGCGGGCGGCCAATCAGCAGCAATGTATGTAAACACGGGCGGTATTAGGCAGATGGACTCGGCTGTCGTGGCACCGGGGGAGGTGATGGTGTGCTGCTCTGAGATCAAAATAAATTCACAAGAGCAAGTATATTTTTTGCACATGTTTATTTACATTAAAGGCAAAATAACTGAAATAATAAGAGCACAAGTATAGATCTGGAACTTCTTTAAGTCTGTCTAAATATCATTTAGTAATTGCAATGTCTTCTGGTCCATATCCTTTCCTTAGGAAGGTGTGCTAAATACTGATTAATGTAACATAAAAATACTATACATATTTACATATTTTGCTACTGTATTGTGGAGCGACACTTTCATAAACCTTTCTATACTCCTCTGATTATATAATAGTAAATATTACAATATCATAGCACAACAACAGTCCTCCGAATAATATACGACCAATACTAAAATAACAAACTAAGGTCACATAGAATCATAACACAGTCTTGGAGGTAAAGTGGATTATCCCTTCAAATGAAATGCGGGGGGGTTGCAAATTTTGGATCACAATACTTAGGAACCACAGTTTCCACAAATCCCTTCATTGGATTGGGATATTCTCCTTTATTCTGGACAGCAAGGGCAGTGACTGCACCATCGAGCGTATTTTGCAGTATTAAACACGTACCGATTTCATCAGGTTCCGAAAATTCTTCAAAAAGAACACAAAGAATGGCCTTCTCAGCTGCCATAGTTGCAACTCTTGCTTCATCAGAACAGTGTGTTCAACGCACCATCGTTTCCATTTAAAAAACGTTTTGCACTGTTTTTGTCGGGGCTGAACGCAGCCCTGGACTTTTGTGTTTTGGTTCTGTTTGTGCGCGACAGCCGTGCTGTTTTGTGTTTATTTTATTATTAAAGTTTTGTTTAAAGTCGGCATGAAATCAAAATGGACTTTATTTACTTTACTAGCGCACATTGCTATTTACTTTACTAGCGCACATTGCTATTTACTTTACTAGCGCACATTGCTATTTACTTTACTAGCGCACATTGCTAGTCTTGATGTGAACAATTAATCTGTGCAAGTTAATCCGCTGAAAAAAATGGTTTGTCTTCGTAATCTTTAATCAAAATCTGATAATTTGCTTCTGCTCTGGAATTGCATTCCTTCTCTGATGATGTCAGTTTGACAACTTAAGCAGAATATCCTTAAACACACCCCTCCAACCGTTAGATTGCTATGAGTGAGAGATGAGGAGCACTAAAATAAAACCACACCCTCTACTCAATATTCCGTTTCAGCTGGAAATACGTCACTACACTGAAATAAAGTCGGCAGCAACTTCCGGTTCACGCGGACTCCTTCTTCCCGATCTACAACTGTTCCCGTTAGTTCACCCAAAAATGAAAATGTTGTGATTAATTATTCACTCTCATGTTGTTCCAAACCCATAAGACATTTGTTCTCTTCGGAACACTAATTAAGATATTTTTGATGAAATCCGCGAGCTTTCTGACCCTGCATTTACAGCAACGCAATGAAGCCCAGTTGAAGTTTAATTTCATTGATTGGTTACTGTTTCTTTAATATTATTTTCTAATATTTTATATTTATGTTTTATGTGTATTGTTTTCCCTAAATATGTGTATAAGTTCATTTTGATTAAAGAAGGAAAAAATGTATGTTAAATTGTTAAATTAAAAGTACTTACCGGTTGTTATGGGATGGGATTGGTGGAAGACTTGAGGGGCGGGGACTCGGGGAGAAGAGGGAACCTGTCCGAGTTTATCTAATGTGTAAAGATACTATCCTATGACAGTTATCGAAAAGAGAACTGATTTAGGGTTAGTGTAAAGTTGTTTGATGGTGAGGGGATAGAAATTTCCCCTCGTATCGTCGGATAACAGAACCGCATGTCTGATTCTCACGAATCAGCGCTTAACTTTTACATGAGAGACTAGCGAGTTCGCGGTTGTGGAAAACTACCGTCGATTGCATCTCTTACCAACCTGAGCTACCAGGGACATCCCAAATAGCGTCCTGAGATACCAGGGATTCTCAGTGGTTCCTCTGGCAGTGCTGGATATGATCGCCGACCTGTATTCTCTTCTTCCAATCCTGTAATCCCTCGTGCTTGAAAGTGCGTCACAGGAATACCGACTCAGACTAGCACCGGTGTTGTGCCGAATTCTGCACCCCTGCCAGATTATGCACCCCCTCGTTGAAGTCGCTACCTGATTGCTTAATCCCAACCCCACCCCTAATCCTAACCCCTCCCCCACACCTAACCCTAAACCTACCAATACTAGGGGGTGCATAATCTGGCAGGGTGCAAATTTCGGCACTACATATAAATAAACAGCTGTTTATTTTGTTTTACTACAAATAAAACAGCTGTTTATTTTGGTTGCTCATTGAGCAAAGCGGCAAATTGTTTTGTGCCTCAACGAACCCCAGCATCGTGTCAGGCCTGCAACAGGGTATTTATAAGGGTATTTATTTATTAAAACAAAAATAATGATTTTAATCAACAATTTCTTCTGTTCCGCATCAGTCTCCGCATGCGTGTGGTACTGCTGTCACCGGTGTTCTAAAGTAGAACCCAGATGCGCTGCGTCTTGTTTATACGCATGCATTGTGGTACTCTCATCAACAAGACTGACCCGGAAGGGAAGAAATTGTTGAATAAAGTCATTATTTTTGTTTTCTTTGTGCACAAACAGTATTCTTGTAGCTTCACACTTACTGTTGAACCACTGATGTCACATGGACTATTTTAGCAATGACCCTACTACCTTTCTGGGCCGTTTTGGTTGCTGTAGCGGCCCGCTCCTTTAATGGAAGCGGAAAGGGCCCTGGATTTGTTTGTTGTAAGATCTCTCTAAATATCCTCTGAATATTATTAGCTTTGTTTCAATAAACCCTTAATGTTACTGCTGATATGCCTATTAACCAATAAAATAACCACACAGACTGTTAAGGGAAATAAAACTGAGATTAATTTACTTAAGCCAAATAGAATAAAAAATAATAAATATAACAGACCCAGCAACAAAAGAGAAGTTGGACAGCAAAGGTCAAAGTGTCCCAAATATCACCAAATGGAATATGAATGTGAATTTGATACTCAAGTTCAGAAAAACACAAATTAGTTCACTCAAATGTCCTCAAAAGTAATCAAAACACTAGCTAGTTTTCAATGTTCAAAATGGCCATCAATAAAATAAATACCCTGTTGCAGGCCTGACACGATGCTGGGGTTCGTTGAGGCACAAAACAATTTGCCGCTTTGCTCAATGAGCAACCAAAATAAACAGCTGTTTTATTTGTAGTAAAACAAAATAAACAGCTGTTTATTTATATGTAGTGCCGAAATTTGCACCCTGCCAGATTATGCACCCCCTAGTATTGGTAGGTTTAGGGTTAGGTGTGGGGGAGGGGTTAGGATTAGGGGTGGGGTTGGGATTAAGCAATCAGGTAGCGACTTCAATGAGGGGGTGCATAATCTGGCAGGGGTGCAGAATTCAGCACAACACCGGTGCTAGTCTGAGTCGGTATTCCTGTGAAGCACTTTTTGACAGAATTTTCATTTTTGGTGAACAAACCCTTTAATACCTTTTGAAAGGGTATTGTTTTGTACCTTTTTTGAGTTTAGGATAACATAAAATGCATTATTTAGAAAGGCAAAGACATTAATGCAAGAGAAAAGAGCTTTAAGAAAAGCTATCTGATGCAGACGGAAGGCCGTTAGTGTGATAAATCATGTGTGACACTGATCGGCTATAGAAGTAAATAGTACTTAACTGTCAGAGTAAAAACAAAGGCATAATATACCACAGACACATGAGCGTAGAGCTACGCAAATCACGTTACAGTTTCCTGTCGTGTGTGTATGACAGAGTGTGTTTGGAAGAAAATGTCAGTGTAGCTCTGAGACCCTGAACAGAACACACACTCATCTCATCACAACTGTAAGTATTGTTCTGTTATTATGACAAACACAAACCATACTGCATTTTGTTATTGGCCAGACTGAATGTCTTTGTTTTCTCATATAGCCTACTGTAAAGTGTTTTGTCTTCAGCTAAATGTCTGATACAAATAGTGAGCTATAAAATATTCCAAACAAACTGACAGTGGTGGAGATGTGGTTGTAAGTTTGTGTGATGTTTACAAACAGCTTGTTTTGATCAGTACAATCATATGGTCCTATATACATTTTTAATACTCCATTGTAGCGTGAAGTTTTGCGCATATGTTTCAGATGCGAACTGACATTTCTGATGTGCTGTTTGTAGTAATAATGGCATTGAATGATAAAAAGTTTAATTGCTAATAACATGAATAACCATTTGAAAAGAGATTTTTAGGTGTACTGGTATTTACGTATAAATATTTGGGATTGTTTTTCAGATATTTTAATGCAAAATTTTATTCTTATAATGTTTTTGCGTTTGGTAATGTTTGTAGACTACGTCTTATTACTCTTATTGCTGTAGACATGAAAGATTTGAAAATGTTAGCCTTCTTAATGCAGAATATTAACAGATAGCCTATTATGTTTTATTATTGCGTTTAAGTCTGTCTGTTCTGTAGGCCAAGGCCTCAATATGGACCGTTAATTGAATATTTAAAATTATTTGTTGTAGACAAGGTTGACTCTTGAAAACTGGATGAAGATCAATCCAAAGAATCTATGTATTGTTCAGTTTTAGTGTTTTGTAGTTTTGTGTGATAAGCAGAATGTTTTTGAAGTTTTAACAGTTTTATGATACATTAAATGTTTACAAGGTTACATTGAATCAGTCAAATTGGATACTTTTTGTAAATGCCTTTTTGTGTTTGCGACATTGAATTTAATTCATATGAGGTTACTGAGATACCATTATAAAAGTAAAAAATGTGCACATTTAAGTAACGGTAAACAAGCAGCAATTTTTCTTAACCTACATAAAACATAATTCACAAAATTAAACGATTTTACATTTATATTATATGTATTTTTATGTTAAACATAGTTGAATATATCACATAATGAATAGGCCTTAATTTAAAAAATTTGCAGGTACGGAATGCCGATATTTCTCTATTATTAGTTTGATACTGTCTGTGCAGGAAACAAAAACTGAGGACAACTTATGCGCATAACAGCAATGAATTATTTATTTTAACAGACAACATCCTCACTTCTACCTAGTTTTACTAATGAAAATCCATCCACATTAATTGCAGTTTATCCAATTCTTTTTCTATACATTGCCCACAAAAGTCAGACTTAAAAACTGTCATTGCATTAGATATAATAACAGATATAACATCAAAATATAAAAGCAAGTGGCATCTGCGAACAAAATGCTGCTAGAGCTTTGCTCTTATCTTTTCTGATTACTATAGCTAAAACACCGTGTTAGCAATTGGCAAGGTCATAGGTTTGATTTCCAGGGGATGCATGAACCTGATCAAATGTATTCGAATGTAATCTATGTTGATTTGGATGACAGTCTGCCAAATGTATACCCTGGCTTTAAAATGCTATTGAGTGGCTGCATGAAGTAATTTCCCCTTAAGGTTACACAGGTGTCTTAGCAGATGAAACCACAGCTGTAGCTTATCACATTAACTCGCCTGACAACCTAAAAGCATCCAAATACTTCTATTCTTCATTTGAACAATAAATCTATTATAATATTATTTAATATAACTCATCAAATAGTTTGCTTGAAAATTGTGTTTCCGAATCCCTGCATAAAAAAAACTACACTTGTCTTCAATTTCATGTAATCTTTTGTTATCTAATCGCAGATGATAGTGTTTTATTCTCTTTTGTCTGTTGGTTCCAAGATACAGTTGTATGAAAAATAGTTTGTTACAACTCGCCAAAACGAAACGGATGCCCGACTGAAAAAAACCACACTGTGCGTTACTTCCTGTTCAGACATTCGCTGCGTTCTTCTTTGAGCACCTAGTCTTGTTTCTTTACTGATGAAAAATCGCGCAAATAAACACATGCGCAAGACACTACCTTCGCTTACACCACCCTTTATTTACGTTTTCTCTTTCAGGAGGTTGCCAACCATTCTGTACACACTTGCACTTTCCTTTCAGTCTCGTGGCTGTCACTAAAACATTTGCCGTCAAGCTCTGCTCGACTGTGGCTAGCGTGGTGGTGCAGCCGTGTCGCACGGTCGGCTCGCTACGCTCGATTTGTTCTCACCTCTGTCCTTGTGGGGGGGCGCGGAAGGGGTCGGGAGTGAGGGGGGAGCTTCCATCTGCACTCTCTCGTGCATCGAGGATAAGGTCG
The DNA here is from genome assembly GCA_018155175.1 of Sinocyclocheilus anophthalmus. Lineage (NCBI taxonomy): Eukaryota > Metazoa > Chordata > Actinopteri > Cypriniformes > Cyprinidae > Sinocyclocheilus > Sinocyclocheilus anophthalmus. The sequence goes on from JADLZN010004804.1 coordinate 112,783, forward strand.
ATTCCTGCAAAATGTACGACGAGTATCATTGTGTCAACCACATGGCACTAATCCCGCGCCGCTCGTCTGTGATAGCCGCCGGGACCGGGTAAGCAACCCGCGTGTCGTTCATCCGCACCAGGATTGCAGAGGAACGAGGAGACGGCAGACGGTGAAATTAAGCTTTATACTGGGGCGGCGTCGGCAGGCAGTAGACCTTGGAGAAAAAAAAAAAAAAAAAAGCCCGGAGGGACATGCAAAGCAGCGATGCAGGGAATGCCACCCTGAATCCATGCAATACGTTTTAAGAATCTCCGGGGAAGCGGTATAAAGGAGTATTACAATGTAATTACACAAGCAAGTACTGAGTAACATTAACTACATATACTTACTATATAGGGTTAGGGTTGAGGTTTGGCTTAGGTAATTATGCATAATTTACTATAGCATGTTCATGTAACAAGGGTAATAATAACATCACCTTAAAATAAAGTGTTCCTCATCTTATGTTTGTAGTTATTGTAGATACAGCAGTATTAATGATGAAAGTGTAAAACAACAGATTATAACAGTGGATTTTGTCTCTAGCCGCTTGCTGTCTAATTCAGCGGCCTGTAGTTGTGGAACGGCTTATAAAAACACTTGTAGGACAGACACAAAATGCTTCTAGACATACACTGAGATAAAAAAAAAAAATCTGGATCAAAATAATTTCATGAGCACAATTGTGAAATGTAATATCAGCTGTTTGCACACACCTTGCGTATACCAAATACCTTACAATGGGTAATTATGCACAAGACATACACAGCTTCAGTTTCTCAGGCAAGGAATTGTCTTGGTCACCGTCGAGATCTTTTGCTATCATGTTTTTCTCTCTATATGACCTCTATATGACCGATAACATAATATTATGCTCAATATAATACATTACAATTAAGATTATCCATATGCGCAGGAACAGAAGTACAGTATGTTGTACAGTAAGTTACAGTAATACATACATACAGATATACATATACACAAAGTTCAATTATGGGCATACATGCATTTATGTCAGCTTATGAAAGAAGTTTGAACGATGTGTATATGCAGTATGCCATAAATGTACAATAATCTTTAATATAGCAGCAGTCCTAAATTAACGTGCCGGTCATTAGATGTTTACACTGAAAAGTAAAGGAATCCGTGTGAATCAGTCAGACAAACTATGTGGAACAAGCCGTTAATCCACAAGGTGTAACATGTTTAGAGTATTCATTTCATTAAAATGTACAAAACTTTGAATTAATACCTTCTCATTTTGTTATTTCAGTAGCTGAAATTTTTGTTATTTTGTGTTATCAAATGAAAGTCCTAATTGTTTTACAGTATTTTATGTACTCTTAAATAAAGTCACAGGACCACAACATGATCTCTTGATCGTCTGAGAATTCTGTCTGGCAAAAAACATCCTCCTCTGACTGTAAATGAGGAAATATAAGCCAGCAATTGTCTTGAAATCATTAAGTCAAGAGAATAAGATATAAACAGCAAACCAAGTGAGAAAAGGAAGAGCAAAATGTAATGCATTGTCAAGCATAGAACACGCGTTTCACAGATTCTGCATTACTGAATGTGGAATTAAACTAAGAATTATTATAAATGTGTTTGAATAGAAAACACCTTTTCGTGTGGTTCACTGTTACAATGGCTGACCCTTTATTTTCATTAATGCAGTACTTGACACATATTGGGAAACGGTGATTTTAACAAGTCTGAAAACAGAGTGCACCTGTGTTTGATTTTGGTGTTTGTGTGCTGCTGTTATGAAGTAGGGAGTGATTTTCATAATGAGAGCAGGATTCCCTCTTTCACAGTGTGTCATACAGATATTTTTCTCTATTTCTCATCCTCTCACTTCAGCTTTGTCCCACACACATACCACACATCTTGTCAGAGGGTTTTCCTACCTGACCCTTAGTTTTACTATGGAACAGAAAATGCAGTTAATTAGAAAGAAATTAACATGTGGCTTTATGGATGGTCTGGGACTGCTGTTATGGGTGAGGCATTCAACAAGTTCTAGTTAGTACGGTTTTGAATGCATGTTTAATTGTTTTTAAACACCTCTCAGTTTGTCACACTCAGGATGACTAGTGATATGTTCAGCTCAGTATACACTCTAAAAAATGCTGGGTTATTTCAACCCAACTTTGGGTCAAATTTGGACTAACCCAAATTTTGGGTTAAAATTTTTATGTAAAAATTTAACCCAACGGTTGGGTTAGTACATATTTGACCCAAAGTTGGGTTGAAATAACCCAGCATTTTTTAGAGTGTAGTAAACAACCATCACCATATTCAAATGTGAATTGTAAAAAAAAATCATATTTTTAATGTATACTCTGCATTCAGAGGAAAAAACTCCACATGAGAATGAAAATGAGATCACATAAATATGACACAGCAGATGGCAGATTCCTGAAAATGAGTGTGACTTTTTTATAAGCAGTTCTGTGAAAATACATCAATAATAATAACAATGATTTGCAGACTTCAGCAGAAAAAACACAACATGCAAGAAATAAAATGCCGTGAAAACAATTACGCAATGGAACCTAATCACGATCTGTATGGTGAGGTTTCGAAATTGGCCGTCTAAAATATGATCTAATCTTCTGTACATTAATCTAAAAATACCCATTTTCGTAAGCATCAGACCAAATGTCAGTAACCTCTCAGTCTCTCGACATCTCTTTCCACTGACATTTAGCCATGCTTGCATTTCAAACCTACAGGACTTCATTAAATGGAGGAGGTTTGTAAATGAAAACTCAAGAACGAAAGGGACTAATGCAATTTGTCTTTCTAAGTAATTTCCATTCACTTTTCCAAAACAGTTCGTCTACCATGTGAAACTCTTACTGTAGAAAACCAAAAGCAATGGCGTCCATCTTAGTCCTCTTCAGCGCTCTGCACACCTCAGACTTCTTCAACATTTCCTACGGCCCACAGTCTAAGCAGATGTGTGTGAATCACTTAAAAGTTTCTGAGGATTCAGATCTGTTCGAGGGATCCCCTCTTAGTCACATAACCATAGCGAATCTCTTACAATATATGCATCAAATTCTCACTAATTTTAACAGACCACACGAAGACTGTAGATAAAATGGCAACAAAGAAGAAAACTGCAGATTGTTCGCCCCAAAAATACCTTGATTCAAGTTACAAGGGTAAGATGTGTGGGAGATGAAGACAATATCAGTCTTCGGTTCTTCAGTCGAGTACACACCGAAATGACTTGCTGAAGGGGAAACACGTAACGAAAACCTGTATGGGACATATTGAAATAAATCGCCCACTTTTCCTGCTCGCTTTCTTTCTTTGTCTCTTTCGGTAATGATTATGTTGCTGTCTCAACACCTTTTCAGTCTATGTGAGTAATGAGGGATCCCTCTAAAATGGGTCTTTCCTTTCAGCTCTGAGAGAAAAAAGATCGATACATAGTTGGATAGATAGACAAATAGATGTGAATGGTGATATAAAGAACTGTGTAAAGCTAAAGGGACTGTATTTTTTGAAGAAGACGAACAAAGCATGGCAGGAAGAGAGAGAATGACAGAGGGGTGAAACCTCAGACACAGATGTGAGGCAGGCAACGTGTTTGTTTCAACCTTCATGTGGTTCCCCTTAGCAAACCACTCCTGTCCTACAGCGCTGAAATATGCTCAGTACCTGGCGCTCTCTCGCGCTTTTCTTTAACGAACTTATTCTTCTACAGCAGGATGCTTTATTCGCCCTTAAACATGTTATAGTTTTAAATACTGATGCCACTGGAGAATCCACAAATAACTTTTTTTGTGTATGTCTGGTCTTAAAAAAACAGAAAAAAATCAATGATCTGGTGCTTACACCTGAATAACTGATGTAGAGATGTAGAGTTTCTTAATTTCCAAAGAATATGGCCAAAAAAGCAAAGATGAACCTTACAGTGTTGGTTCTTGTTAAGAATGGTGTTCTTTGCCGAACACAAATGAAAGACTGAAGTATCTTCATTTTTAAGAGTGCAGCTTGTTTAGATTGGTGTGTATGAAGACTTGTGAATCGCTTATGGGCTTCTAAATCCTCTGTAAAGCAAATGTAACAACAATCATAAGACTTATAAGACAATACATTTGTGCTTCTCTTTCACTAAAAACTACTTGGTTGACCAATGTATTCCGTAAGCTTTCATTCCAGTATTTGTTTCATTTGTGTTCCTCTACGGTACTGCATTGGTTTACATCAGCAAATCTTATAGCAGAAGTGAAACATTACAGATAAACATTCTTTCAGTTGTTAAAAAACAGCCAAGTTAACATATGGGATTTGTCCATTTTTAGAGGAAGTTGAATTGTGATAAATTGCAGCATTTTAATCATATCAGAAACAATAATCATCAGTTTATCCATGACATCGCTTCTTTAAAACGTATGATCTATTTATGATCTATATTTGAATGCATTTAATCATTATTTGCCTCATAATATCTTATTACATAAGTATGGATTAAATGATAGATGGATTCAAAGAATTTACACTAAACAAGTTCACGAGTCGCATTTACACTTTCATATCTTTTTCAAATACTGTTTCTCGTTTCTGTTCTCCACACATTTTTTAATTGCTCGGAAAAATAACATAGATCAAGAAAATCTTTGTTGTAATTTACAGTACTGGGCATTTTTGAATATTATTTGATTTCTCTATCAAATCAAATTTATCTGTGGACGTACAGTTATCCATTTTAAAGTCTGGATGTGGTGTTTTATGCTGATTTAGCAACACTGAGATTGTTTGTAAAGGTTACAGTGATTCAAGTTCTTAAACAAATTACACCATCTGTTCATACGCTCTTTAAAATAAAGGTGCTTCAAGGTTCTTCACAGCGATGCCATAGAAGAACCATTTTTGGTTCCAAAAATAACCGTTCAGTCAAAGGTTGTTTAAAGAACCATCTCTTTCATACCTTTTTGTAATCTGAAGAACCTTTTTTCACCACAAAGAACCCTTTGTTAAACAGAAAGGTTCTTCAGATGTTAAAGGTTCTTTATGGAACCATTTAGACAAAAAGGTTCTTCTATGGCATCATGAAGCACCTTTATTTTTTAAGAGTGTAGTGCAGTCATATACGTTGTAACATTCCACCCATATTTTCTCAAGCCGTATACGCACTCGGGGATTCAGATGAAGGATGATATTAGAATAAAGGATCTTTTTGGATCTCTTTAAACAAAAAATAGATTAAACGAATGCATAAATGTAAGGACAATAGAACAACCCCAAAAAAACAACAAACAAACAATAAAACCCAAAGGAATAGAAAGAAATGTTTATTCTGTTGGGCTCGGAGGGTCAGCACTGATAAAGAAGTTCATTTGTAAAAAAAATGAAAAAAAATGTTTTTAAATGGAGTAGATTAGATTATTATTAGAATTTATCAATAGCTCTGTAGCGATGCTCATGGTTACTAATAGGACACTGACATTTAAAAAAAAATGTATATAGACAAGATAAAGTCAATTAATAATTTGGCAAACTAACAAAAAAACCCCCCCCCAAAAAAATCAGACAAACTAAACATAAAACTACATAAATCTAGCAGTTCAAAAATAAAATAAAAGGTTAAATAAGTAAAATAAACAGTGTTTCAGAAAATGTTATTCTTTACATGATAATCAAACACATCCGTTATGCAGACCAGAAAAACCTACTCAGAAAAAAACTTTTTTAAGTGTAACACAGCGATATCTAATTTTTAAATGTATTATTGGAAAACTTAATTTATTTTTTATTATTTTACATAATTTATTAATTAATTTTATTTCATGATTGTCATTGAAACTTTTCCCACATGGATCTGACTATACATTTCTATTATCTATTATTATACATTTATTATGAAATTTTATATTGGTCTTATAATAATGTTTTGGAGGGAGAAACAATACGGTTAAGTAATTATCATACACATTTGACAACTCGTTTGACAATTCAAGATATTCAGTGGAAAAATGTAAAACATTTTTTTTTGTAAGAAATCTACTTAATTCAACAGCCTCATGTCAATAACCGGACGTCTTTTTTTACCTCTCAGGCCAATCAGACGGAGGGGAGGCGTCAACGAAGGTTAAATATAAATATTTTGGCCTGTAAGTGAACACATCCGCTGCACGACTTTGAAGAGGAACGATAAAGACTTTGGCTCATAAGGTGAGTATATTTACACATAAATGTACATTTAAATATACCCTGTTATCTACACATGGCAACTTTAATTATTTTTTTTGTATGGATGATTTCATTTAATCTGTTTATATGTCTTCTCAAAATCAGAATAGGGAATAAAATCCTTTTTAGTGTTGATCTTTTAAAACCTTTTAAAGTTTAATTAAAAAAAACTAAATGAATCTGCATTATTTACTATGAATGAAGTCTAGAATACAGTACAAATTAATGGTCAAATTAAATAAAGAAAATTTGCACTTTTTATATTTTCGATTCAGTTAATCTGACAGCATATATTGTACATTGATAAAAATTGGTTCATGTTAAAGTTTCAAACAGAAACCTGAAAACCTTCCAATACATAATATATAACACTAGACATCAAATGTACGGGATGCAAAACAGAAGTATATTCTTCTAGGGTATGCGATGTTGAGAGTATATGTGAAAATGAACAGAAGGACTGTCTTCGGCTCTATTATAACATGAACAATTAATCACATACAGGATATTAGAACATCAGTGTTTATATTTCCACTGTGTTGAGTTTGAACTAAATTGAGCATTAAAATAGCTTGGAATTCCATCAGAATAATTGATCATAATCTCTAAGATTCATTTAAAAAAACCCGAACATGAATGAAAATTAACATGCTTAATCCATTAAGTCCATTACTTTTTATTAAATGTTTTGTCAGGCATTTAGAAATTGAAGTTCTTGGTCTTACTAATGTTCTCCTCCCTTCTCCACCCTCACTGTGTGTCTGTTTGCTGTTTAACCTCCATCCTGACCACAGCCCTGATCATCTGTCTTTCTGGGTTACTTGTTCAGGTGCAGTCTCTGGCTGTCTTTATCTCTACATCTATCGTCTGTGTGGCTTTGTGTGCTTCTCCTTCCTCAGTTTCTGTTTCTCATTCTTCACAAACTTTTCCATAATTTCTTACACATTTCTGTGCTCCACTGGAGACTTAAAACATAAAACTCGTAATATTACAATTTCCCCATTGGACATTTTTGTAATAAATGGCAGCAAAATCAAGGCAAATTTTAATTCTGAATCAGAGCAATAAATATATGACTGAAACTATTATACATTTATGTCTCAAGTAATGGTTTTACTTTTACTTTTATTCGTTTAGCGGGCGTTTTTATCCAAGGCGGCTTACATTCCCGGGATGCAACCACTGCTCATTGGGTGATGCTGATTTAATTTAACCGCTGATAACAGAATGTGTCTGAAAATTGCACTTTTTCATACTGAAATTCACCACTTTAAATTCAGCCAAATCATAGACACATAAATAGCCTGTACCACGAGGCCCATGTGAATATTTAGTTCCCCACTCTGCATGAAAATGTATATTCCCTATATTGTGCATTATTGTGGATTATATGTTGTTGGATTTTTAGTACTTGTAAGAAAAATTTAACTGGCATGAACAGAAAGTCACAAATGGTTCAGTATACTTTTGCGTGCTATATTGCTGCAAATTATACTGCAGAAGTTACGTTTACTAAACATATTTACTGTAAGAAAGCACATTTGTCACAAGAATGCACTACTTCATTTATCAATAAAGTGCGTGTAGCACAACATAGCTATATTTTGTTTTATTCAATAATTCAATTATTCATCCGATGAATCTTGAGCCACTTTTTTCTTGGTGGCTCTTAGCGGTGGACAGGCAAAAAACAACAACAACAACAACATAATTTTAAAACCAAAATCACAAAATGTTTTAATTAAAATGCCTGTATAGGATTATTTGCCTATATGTGACCCTGGACCAACAATCATCAAAGGAAATGGCTTAAATAGAGTTATACATTCACCTAAAAATGCCTCAAGTAAATACACAAGCATTTCCACTGATGTATGGTTTGTTATTTTTGGCCGAGATACAACTATTTGAAAATCTGGAATCTGAGGGTGCAAAACATCTAAATATTGAGAAAATGTTAAGTTGTCCAAATGAAGTTCTTAGCAATGCATATTACTTATCAAAAATTAAGTTTTCTATATTACAGTAGAAATAATAAAATTCAAATATCTTCATGGAACATATCTTTACTTAATATCCTCAATCATTTTGAACCCCAAACACTGTATTTTTGGCTATTGCTACAAATACACTCCAGAGACTTAAGACTGGTTTTGTGGTCCAGGGTCACATATTTGATTATTTCTAATGATTTTCCTAAGAGTGCGTTTATGTTTGAGCATTTGTATCTTAAAATAGTCGTCATTTACATTTCTTTATGCATTTGTCAGATGATTAATCCAAAGCGACTTGCGTTGCATTTAATCGGCCTATATATTTGAACATTGCTTGCATGCTTGGGAATTAACCTAGACCTTGGCGTGACTATAGTTTTTATATCATCTTTTTTTTCGAAGATATTGTATCAACTTAAAAAATACATAAATACTAAATAAAACGGTTTACAGAGTAGAGTCACAAAGATCCTGGTATATACGTATAAAACATTGTAACCAATCAATTAGATGTCTTCACTTTTTCTAGTTTAATATAAAAATCAATCTCTTCAAAAGGAGTGAAAAGAGAGATTTGTCGCTGAGACGAGGATGTCGATCATAGCACACAAAGAAAAGGAGGAGTGTAAATCCGATAGAACAGGCATCACACACACACGATTCCAAGCACCGCGCTAGACCACCATCAGCCCATGTGTGTTTCTTTTGTTCTGTGTGTAGCTGCCGATAGATTCCCTGCCTTTCGTGGACAGGAGGAAGAGGGGGTAGCTTATGGGAGGAGGTCGTCTAAGACGGTGAAAACGGGAGGGATAACAGATGCTACCTCCCTGTAGCGATCTCATTCCCACCACAGACACACCTCTTGGTGTCTTTTTCTCGCAGTCTTTCTAGCTGTTGTTCTTTCATGTTTCTTCACTGACACTCGTCTTCCTTTATGTCTGTACACGCCATAGGCCCAAGTCTCAAGCTTCTTTGTACTCGCCACTCACCATTCCTCCGACTGTGTTGCTCTCAATCATCTTCAAAAAAAAAAAAAAAATATCTGAGCCCACCACAAGCCCCTTCCTTCCTCTGCACTTTTATGCTCTTTGTGATGCATTTCTCTATGGCTATGTCTTACAGATCACCCTCCATCTTCTCTGGCTCTGCTCTGAGGACAGAATGATGTTGTGTTGGGTACTAATATTGCCGTTTGTTGGATTTCTTAAAGCGCAAGGTAAGTTGCAAATATCTTGATAGTTGTTATATGACGAAGGGTATGAAATGCAGTCTGTATAAGCATTATTTTTCTGTCCAATCTGTTGTTCTATCATCAGAAAACCCTGTGGTAATTTACGCACAAGTAGGAGGGACCGTTACCCTACAGAGATACAGGGTAGAAGGAAATGCAGATAATGTTTATGTGAACTGGTACCGCGGGTCAGACACAATCCCAACTATCATGAAGAATCCTCAGAGTGGGATCCAAAAGGGTGAGATGCATGTTTTTCAGTTCATGCATTTTCACTCTACAGTAATAATCAGGCTTTCATGTTTGTTATAACTGGACATGTATGTTTGTCTTTTTTAGCGAGAGAAATGAAGACACACGCTGATCTGTTGTCGGATTTCTCTCTCCAAATCTCACCAGTACAGCATTCTGATTTTGAAATTTGGCGCTGTGTACAACATGTATTATTAGCTACAACAGTAAATACCTACAAACTGTACCATGGTAAGAGAGGATTTCTAGTTTTGAGAAAAAAACAAAAAAGTAGAACAACTTATTGAGAGTGTCACATCATCTCTTAAAGGGATAGTTCACACAAAAATCTGTCACCCTCCTGTCTCTTTCTTCTGCGGAGCACAAAAGAATATATTTTGAAGAATGTTTTGAACAGTTTTTGTATATACAGTGAACGTCACTGGGGTCCAAAACCAGCATTGGACCCCATTGACTTTCATTGTATGGGGGAAAAAAAGAGGGGGAAAAAAAACATACAAAAATATTTCAAAATATCTTTTGTGTTCCACAGAAGAAAGAGTTGAAGAAGAGTAGTTTGAGTAAATGATAAGATAATAAAGTGCTCTCATTTAATTTCCCAAAAGTACAGGTGAGAAATCTAATTTGTATTTATAATACGTTTTTCCAATGTGAGGAAATGAAACTACGCACACTGTTGAGCTCGTTTCAGATTTGGAACACGAATGAATTTCCCCCTTTGTCTTCAGCGGACCTCGCAATAAATAAATAATAAATAAATAATGCATGACAACTTAATCTATTAATTTAAACTAATCATCTATCTCCATATTACACACATGAAGGCAATTAATTAATCAATCATATGTAATAGGACCACTAGAATTATATAAACCTAAATTCTGCACAGCATATTTGGCAGTATGAACAGGAATACTCTAGTTACACACACACTCTTCATAATCAGTTACACACACAAACTTTGATATTATTGATATTTTGTAGTGTAGGCTATAACTTTAAGATTCCTCTAACGTTGTCTTATTACACCTTTCAACATTTTTCTTCTCTGTTTCAGTCACTATCCCCAAAGTGCCGGCTGTGATGGCTGGTGACATTCTGTCTCTGGAATGTAAAGTGGACTCTAGTCCATTTAAACCCAAAGTAACATGGATTCCACCTCAAAACTCAGATTGTAATCAAATAAATCATTACGGCGAGAAAACTGAAGTCAGAGGTGTGTCTAGGTGTAATAGTGGTGTTTGGACATGCAAGTTGGAGTATGATGGGAGAAAAACTGAAGCAACAACAACTGTTTTTATAATAGGTGAGACTATTGTGTTATTAAACTCTCTCTCTCTCTCTCCCCCAATGTATCTATCTATTTACTTGAGTTTGCTCATTCTCAAAACAATAAAGAATATAGGTCTACAATACACAAGAAACAATGAAATAAAAACAGAAAAAGGAATGTAGTGGATTAATGAGAGAGAGCACTGATAAAACCTTTTTTAATCTCATAACCCCAGCCTAAATATAAATATATAATATGCTAATATTATATTGAAGAGGTGTTAGTGAGGCCAGCAGGGGGTGCTCACCCTGTGGTCTGTGTGGGTCCTAACGCCCCAGTATAGTGACGGGGACACTATACTGTCAACAAGCACCATCCTCCGGATGAGACGTTAAACCGAGGTCCTGACTCTCTGTGGTCATTAAAAATCCCAGGATGTCTTTCGAAAAGAGTAGAGGTGTGACCTCGGCATCCTGGCCAAATTTGCCCATTGGCCTCTGATCATCATGGCCTCCTAACAATCCCCATATCTACTGATTGGCTTCATAACTCTGTCTCCTCTCCACCAGTAAGCTGGGGCATTCTGGCGCACTATGCCATCGCATCATCCAAGTGGATGCTGCACACTGGTGGTGGATGAGGAGATACCCCCTGACAATGTAAAGCGCTTTGAGTGCCTAGAAAAGCGCTATATAAATGCAACTAATTATTAATATAATTGCTGCAATTTATATAGGCCAGACTACTTAATGTTCAAATGAATTTTCTTTTTCAAAAAGTGACAAAGTTAGATTTATTTAATCCATTCAATTTAGATATCCCTTCTAAAAATAAAGAAAATTGTTGCTTTTTCATTTATTTTATATTATTTTCTTGACACAACAACAACAACAACACTAGTAATAATAATGTTTCCTTTATTTTTATTTATTTTCCTCCAGACCTCTCCCCTTTTCCAGATACCATTTATACCTCATATTCGTCCTCTACAGTCGACATTCCTTGTTCCTTCTTTTCTAACATTCCCTGGTCAGTCTTGAAAGAATCTGGCTTCAGGGGTGGTAGCTGGAGCTTCACTCCTCTCAGCGACCCGAAGTCAACACAATCTCTCCTCAGCCTCAGCGTTGATCCGGTAGTCAGATGGAACATCACACAGGGCGCAAACAATACCATCAAGGTCAAGGGAAGAGAGTTGAAAGACCATGATCTATCGATTCGTAATCTGCCTGTATCAGAGAACATCAGAGGGGTTTACACATGTGATCTAAAATTTAACACCAAGACCCTCAGCAGTGAAGTCACGGTGGAGGTTCTGAAGGGTAAGTGAACTGTAACTAATGAACAAACTACTAACTTAGCTACTTTCAGTCAGTAGTGTGAGAAAAATTATATAATAATGTAGTTTTCACAATAACGAGCTACGTTTTCCAATGAGGAATTTACAAAACGAAACATCGATGTTTGTTACATTGATACTCATGCTGTTCCGTGGCCTCCTACACAAGTGGTATTCACTGAACGGATCTCTCACATGTAATGTCACGTGCTTTAGTACTGTTAAGTTTTATTAGTTTTCCCCACAACATCTACATTGCTTTCTCTTGTTGTTACAGTCAATGAAAACATATTCGAGTGGGGGACTTTTTAGTTTTTTTTCTTTATAATCAAATATTTTATTATATGCTAGGACAATATTTTTTAACTCCTAAGTGCATTAAAGTCTTGTACTTGTAATCTGTTTAAATTGAATGACAAATCGAGTCCTCCTTTGAAATTTGATCTCCACCAAGTGCACTAGAACAAGTAAAAAAGAAAAGATAAAATACCACTATCCTATATAAAATAAAGATTTTATTAGGTTATTAATAAAACCGTTGTCACCTCAGAGTATTATTAAATGTTACTCAAAGTAAAACTTTAAGTGTTCCTTTAAATTATGAGTAACTTGTAGCTTGAAGTTGATTCCCCAACATTGGAATAAAGGATTACTGTGCATTAACTGTGGCTTGAAACAGAGAATGTTTGTTTTGACACTTTTCGTACCTTTTTTACAGTGCAAATATGTGACCCTGGACCACAAAACCAGTCTTAAGTCGCTGGGGCATATTTGTAGCAATAGCCAAAAATACATTGTATGGGTCAAAATGATTGATTTTTCTTTTATGCCAAAAATCATTAGTATATTAAGTAAAGATCGTGTTCAATGAAGATATTTTGTAAATTTCCTACTGTAAATATATTAAAACGTAATTTTTTATTAGTAATATGCATGGCTAAGAACTTTATTTGGTCAACTTTAAAGGTGATTTTCTCAATATTTTGATTGTTTTTGCATTTTTTGGCTCACAAACCATGCATCAATGGAAAGCTTATTTATTCAGCTTTCAGATTATGTATAAATCTCAATTTCGAAAAATTGACCCTTATAACTGGTTTTGTGGTCCAGGGTCACATATATCTTGCCTTATTTAATCTAAACTCTCTAAATTTCTCCTATTAGTTTCCTCTTCTGGAGGATCTCGAGTATATGAAGGCCAAAGTGTGAATCTGACATGCACATTAGGACATCAACATAGCTCCGACTTCGAGGTGAAATGGAGCTGCTCGTCTTGCTCCTTTATTTCCAGTCTCAAGCCTCCTCATCCATCTTCTCTGTCCATCCCTGAAATGAAAGTGAAGGACAGTGGGAGATGGACATGTGAACTCTGGAAAAACGGGAAGAAGCTGACATCTGCTGTGCTTTCATTAAAGATTGGTAAGAGAAGTGAAAGAAAGAGGGAAAGAGTGATACGTGTGCAATAAAAAGTGTGTAACACTTCTGCTGTCAATAAAATGTTTCACAGTGAAAGCTCCAGTGGACATCTGGCTTTGTGTTGCCCTCAGTGGTGGAGTCGTGGGCTTCATCTTGCTCCTAGTGATCGTCATCATATGCATTCGCAGACACAGACAGGTTAATGTTCACTTTGATACTCGGAGCGGTTTTATCCAGTTCAGCACACTAGGATGTCATTTGTAAAGTGTTTGAAAGGTGAAAATCAAATGCCTTATAGATTTTCTTTCATTCCTCTTATCAGATGATGATGTACAGACGACGCAAAACCAAATTCTGCTGCTGCAATAAGTGAGTTTGGTGGTTGTTAGATATGCTGCTTTCAAAATAACACGTACAGTTGCCCTAAGATGTATTTAGACACTTAAGCCACAAATATATGAATTTCATTGGTACTCAACTTACTTTTTTTTTTAATATAGCACAAATACACCTGTTTCAGGATTAAAACATATCACAAAAAGCTGTTTTAAATGATAAACTACAGATATACTGTCCAATATTTGGACACATTTCAGCTGCTTTATGTTTATTGTGGTTACTCTGATAGGACATCTGTTTGAACTGACTTCATATAAGTTGGTTGAATTTTTTTTGCAAATATCACATTTTGCTAACTAATGCAATGTAATCACATTTACATACAATTTTAAGTGTCAAATACATTTTGTTGTTACTGAATATATGACAATTTTTTCATTCTTAAAATCATGTTTGTTTGTCTGTCTATCTCTGTCTCAGTCCCCAGCAGAATCAAAAGGGATTCTACAAGACATGAGGATCCTCTGATTTTAATTTTTATAACAATAGTAATGTACAGCTGCCTGAACAAATCCTCCCTGGCCAGAATTGACTGTCATCATTGTGCAGATGATGCTGGAATTTTTTTTATAATTGTGCCAAATACTCTCATAGCCACTTTATATACTTGAACATGCTTGATCACAAACTATGTTATATGCAACTCAAACAATATCTCTTTCGGTGTATATAACATGATATCTTTTGTTTGGAGGATAAATGTGTTAACAGGATAAAACTCAGTGGCTATTGTAATCTAAGCACAGGCATTATACCTGTACATTTTTTATTACAATTGCTCAAAGTGCCTCTTTATATTGTTCGGATATTTTTATCCACTCCTGCTTACTTACCTTATCTATTGAATACTCTTTTGCATTTGTAAATTAACATTTTTGTTTGTTTGTTTTTTGTATTTCTTTATTTCAGAAAACAACACCTGAAAATATTGATAATGTAAAATAAAATATATTTGATGAAATAAAACTGTATGATCATTCTCGCACCAATATGTCATTTAAACCCCTAATAATAATAGTAATACAAAATCAAACAATCAAAAGCTTGTTCTCATTTGATCCACTAATATCTGCAGTCTCATCTTGATTAATCATGTAGCTAAACACACAGGTTTATACAGGATGAGTAGATTTGTCTCCACTAGATGGCAGTCAATAAAACTCATGTCATTGCTGATGTTTGGAGAGAAATGCTGGCACAACCTGAAACCAAAGAGTTATCATTTATAGAAACTACAGCCTTGCTGCTTATTTTTTATTTGATCTTTGTTTATTTTTGTATATTTTATCACCGTAACAATCACCTCGAGAGCACTGCAGAGCACTTGTGTTTTTAGGGGGCACACATTTATCTTAACCTGTTTTCAAGATTATTGGAAGTAATTTTGCTAGGTCATGCATCACATTTAGCAGACGTTTTTATCCAAAGTGACTTACAAATGAGGAATACAACAAACAATTCATCAGAGGCAATGAAGACATGAAGTAAACAGAGGTGTGATGTGGGCTCTTTTGGGCTCATTAAAGACCAGTTCTGCTGCGTAATGGGATCATTTGGAGAGGTTTGATTTCACATGATGGACGTCAGCCAGAAATGACAAGGGCCTGGATGAGAAGTTGTTCAGCATGCTCTGTTAGGAAGGCCCTGATTCTGTTAAATACTGATGGGAGGATAGCATCTGTCATTTGACAAATTAACAAATGATTCAGGAGATGAAATAATCGTTTATGTTTTACATCGTAGTCTTGTTAATCAGTTCAGTCACCTTATTTATATAGCAGTTATACAATACAGATTGGTTCTAAGCAGCTTTACGGGGAAAACAATAGTGCCATTGTTCAGCTGAGGTCAGCTCAGTGTTGATTCAGTTCTGTTAAGTTACTTTGTAAAGATTGTTAATTATTCTATTCAGCTAAAAAGGAGCCCTGTAGAAAACAGTGGTATCATCATCTAGCTCAGTTCAGTTCTTCCCAACTAAGCAAGCCAGAGGTGACAGAGACTGCCAAACTCCATTGCATCTTGGCCATGGTGTGGCCTGAAACATGGTAGGTTTAATTCCAAGCTGCACGCAGTCGATTCATCCTTCTCCTTGAATATCAGGAGAATTCAGAATATGATGAATACAGATTGCATTTGTGGACGTATTCAGAGAAATTGAGCTATTGAAAAATATAACATTTTAACTGAAAGTTACTTGAAAAACGATTTTGAGGACCTTGAAGATTTCTTTGCTGCACGAAATTCAAAGGTCATTGGAAAGTAAGTAAAATAATCCAGTCTTCCCATCCTGCTGTGTAAATTACACAACACGACTTGCATAAAGACATTTTATGTTAAGTAGGGTATAGCAACATTATAGTGTAACGAGGCTTCAACAGAGTGAGGATCCATTTGCAGCTTTATTGAAATCGTAATCAACAGGCAAGGTCAAACGCCAGCAAACACAACAGAGGAGAGAAGCCGAATCGTTATCCAGGGACGTGTAAAGGGTCGGGGCAGGCAGCAAACAATCAATCAGTAGTAAGAGAACAATAGCAAGAGTACGGGAATAAACAGAGAGATCAGACATGGGAAGAAATGCTCAGAAATGTACACCGGGGCAATACAAGACTTCGCAATGTGGGCGAGTCTGAGAGCTGATTAAATAGTCCATTTAACGAGAGTCAGGTGCAGGGGCA
Organism: Sinocyclocheilus anophthalmus; assembly: GCA_018155175.1. NCBI lineage: Eukaryota > Metazoa > Chordata > Actinopteri > Cypriniformes > Cyprinidae > Sinocyclocheilus > Sinocyclocheilus anophthalmus. Next base: position 129,593 of record JADLZN010004804.1, read on the forward strand.
ATAAGAGCCAGGTATGTGAGTGTGTTAGCTGTGTCTCATTTAGAAGGCTGCGTCCTCTGGAGGTCGCATTCGAAGGCTGCATACATCATCGAGACTGTCTCATTTCAGAAAAGCAAGTAGGACACTCCGAATGCGACCTTCGAATGCGACCTTCTTTCACAGGAATTCGGAGGATGCATGAGGTGTATCCTTCGCTGCTACAGATAACCCACAATTCTTTGCGTCGCCGTAAACAACCATTGTTAATTTGAAAAATGCCGGCGCCGGCAGATGTAAGGTACACACAAGCGCAAATGTGGTGTTTACAACTTACCTTAATTCGCTTCGGTAAAAACGGATAAACTTTGTTTTAAATATCTTCCTCCTTTTTTTTCTCTAATAGATGTCTGCTGTACGTAGGCTGCAGCTCCTCAAACATTGAACAAAAAAAAACAAGTAAAAGCATTTTTTTTTTAAAAATTACTTTCCAAATTTAGAAATAAATTTCCTTCATTTAAGTAGTGTGAGAGCGCAACGATGCTCTAAATGTGTTGGCATAGCAACGCGATACTTCCAGTTTCCTTTTCCGCCCGTCCTACGAAGGCCATCTCATTTAATTCTAGGTTGAGGACACTTCGTATATGCATCCTACAGAGGATGCAACCTCCAGAGGATTCGACCTCCGGAGGGTGCAGCCTTCTAAATGAGACACAGCAATTGTGTTGTGGGGTAGTCCGGATGAAGTTCAAAACTCGGGAGAGAGCTCCCTCTGGTGGTGAGCGGGAGGCACGGCGGGAGTCTCGTTTGTGACATAGTATGTGTTCTAAAACTCTTTTGGCAAACACAGACAGAGCAATGAATTGTTCGTAAACGACCATCACGACTACTCTCTTCTTGCGGTTTCACTTCTCTGCATTTATCTTTGAGTGATTTCTTCTATGTGAAGTTTAAATAGCTGTGGCACAATAAATTACTCTTTTCATCACTGCCGCAACAGGACAAACTGTGCATTGTATTCAGTTTCAGACAATTGTTTTGGTGCAATGCAATTCCAAATTATGGGGACCAGAGAGGGGGCTCAAGCTTGTTGTCAGGCGGACAGGAATTACCCCTGTCAGGTTAGTTATGTAAACCTTGTGATCTGATAACATGATCTCACCAGGCAAAATTAAGCGGACAACATCCGTGCCTGTAGGGCAGGGACATCCAAGTTATAAAACCCGATGAAGGTATACAGCAACGACCAGCCGGTGGCCGCACAAATATCAGAGAAATCTTGCTGGACCAAGCCCAGGAGGAGGCCATTCCTCTGGTGGAGTGGGCCCTCACATATATATAGGGCACTACAAGCATGTTGAGGTGTATGCCAGGGGTATAGCATCCACTATTCAGCGAGTTTCTGCTTCATTACTGGCAGCCCTTTAGAGCGGCCTCCGAAACATACAAAGAGCTGCTTTGAGTGCCTAAACAGTCCAGAGTGCTCAGCATACATTCTAATTGCTCGTTTCCACTGAGTGGTACGGTACAGTACAGTTCAGTATAGTATGATTCGGTACGGGTTACCATGATCCAGCTTGCGTTTCCACTGCCAATAGTACCCTTCTTGATAGGCGTGGTGTATGCCGGAAAGTAGCGATCGACGATAAAGCACGACAATAAGCACAACTCTGCCTCTTTTTGATCAAATGTCAGTTTTAATGAACAATAATAGCCATTATAAAAGTATAAGTACAAAGTATAAGAGGCTTATATAGGAGGAAATAAAGAAAAAAGCAAACAATTCAGTCAAACTTATGCTACAAAGTCAGCGCTGTACTACGGTAAAGTTCAAAATAAATACATAAAGTTAAACATAATTTTGTGCTCAGCCAAAATTATATGACCAGGAATAAATAATAGATTCATGAGACCACGAATGCCTGTTAAATTACCCAAAATGAATTGTATCTCGTGTTTAATCACTACACAGACATCAGAGCCAGCGGCAAATGTTGGAAGGACTAGCTGAGCTAAGGCTGCTCTATGCGAATACACGCCCGCCCAGTGATCGCCTGGAGCTCCAAAATCGGCATAGCAAATTTTCAAATAAGTGCTATCTTTATAAATAAACCACAGATTTGAGTTTTAAACAATTACATTCTCTCCTGAAAAACTCTTAAAACTACATTTCATGACACAATAACAGTAATAGGCCTATTTAGAAAATTACGCAGGTTTTTGGGCAATGACGTTTCACAAGTCCACAAGAACAGACAAGAACGCATATTGAGAAACGGCTATTGTCTGTGTGAAAATATAAAATTATAAAATACACGGTTATATTTTTATTGTGTTTGCGCACTCTGATGTAAATAAGCCCAACACTCATGAACAGCAAAGCGGAACGAGTGAAGGACACTTTATGCCCTTGTATCACGCAAAAGCGACGATTCTAGTCAACCAATCAACGTTTTGTGGTGAGCTTAGCTCCACCCTTTTGGTACCCTTTGCTGTGCTAGGTACCCCAACGGAAGGGTACCAAAAAAGTGGTATGGTACAGTTCGCTATTTTGGTACCATTCACAACTTCTGACAGTGGAAACGGAAATAATTGTGTACCGTACTGTACTGTACCGAACCATACCGCTCAGTGAAAATGAGCCATACGAGCCTGAACTGGGCAGAGTGCATTGGGACCCTGCTCATCTTCTGAATTAGGAAGAGTGAGAAGGATAATGGCCTGTGCTCTGAACGGAGTGGAGAGTACCTTAGGCACATAGCTGTGTCTTGGTTTTGAAGACGACTCTACAGTCATTAGGCCCAAACTTGAGGCAGGAAGCACTGACTGACAGTGCTTGCAGGTCACCCACTCTCTTGACCGACACTATTGCCAGAAGGAGGGCAGTCCTGAGCGACAGGTGTTGCAAGTCTGCCGACTGGAGTGGCTCAAAGAGAGGGCTCCATAGCAGCATTAATTTTGACAGCAAATTTTGATTTAGTTTTAGTCATAGTCTTTTGACTAAAATGCCATTTAGTTTTTGTCATATTTTAGTCATCTGAATTGTTTTTAGTTTTAGTCGACTAATAAAACCGAATCCACAGTGCAATGGATGAAATGTATGATAACGATTTCTACTGTTACGTCACTTAGCACGATATAATCAACTGTGTTGTGAATACTCGTCAAAAGGACAATTGGACTAATTTTGTCGATGTAATTCATGTTGATGCGAAAGAGTACTCGCGCGCTGTGAGATGCGTTTTCTGCGTGTGTATGCTTCAGTGTCTGCGCTCAGAAAACCGGACCGAATTGAGTTCTCTCTTGCGTTGTCAGATTTATCCATATGTCTGCTCTTCTCTTGCTCCCACATATTGACATTTTTGAACGCTTTATGCGACGTGCAGCACGTGTATTTTAGCTTATGTCCCGCCGGATCATATGTACGCATCTAACCTCCAAACCACGCAGCAGATTCGTTCTGAATGAATCTCTTCCCAAATCGTCCCTTCCTAACATTTTGTCTTGTTTTTATTCGTTGACGAAAATGTCAATAAATTTACATCATAGTTTTTGTCATTCAAAAAGAGGTTTAGTTCGTTATTGTCTCGTTGTCGTCGGTGAAAAAAATTTTGTTGATGAAAATTATGACGAAAGTCCCAAGTCGGCACAGTATGAGGGCGAGGCGGATTCAATCATCCGAGCTCCCCTTAAAAACTTAACGACTATTGCGTTTCTTCCGACTGACTGGTTAGCCATGAGAGAATGATTCACCGCGATGGCTGCCACATATACTTTGATTGTGGAAGGAGTGCACCCCTTATCCAGCAGCTCTTGAAAGCTTAGCATGTGGTAGAAAGACAAGCATGTGGGACACATCAGAAGAGGACGGGTCCTCATTCCGTGCTGCACACCAGTCAGAGAAGACTAACCATTTAAGGGCATAAAGATGACTAGTAGACGAAACTCTATCATCCAAAATGTATCAGCTTTTGTTACATCGTTGGAGTGAAGAAGAAGAGGACCTCTGTCGAGGGGCCAAACATGAAGGTTCCACAGCTCTGAGACCTGAGACCGCCTTGGTGATTGATAAAGGCTACCACCATCATGTTGTCCAAATGGACCAGGACGTGGTGCCCCCTTAAAGCCGGCAGGAAGGTTTTTAGGGCTAGAAAAACCACCATAATCTCGAAGTAATTGATGTGTAGGTGCTGCTCCAGGTTTGACCAGGAACCAGACGCTGGTCTGCCCTCGTACAAAGCTCCCCAACCTGAGATGGAGGCATCTGTCCTGACCAACTTTGTGCTGAAAGTCAGTCCTAATGGGATACATGATTGAAACAGGCGAGAGGTTTTCCAAGGGGCCACAGCTCTGTTGCAGTGGTGGGTTACCCTGAGATGAAAACGTCTGCATGGAATGGGACATGGGCTTTGAGCCAATACTAGAGGGACTGCATGTTGAGCAGGCCCAGAGGAATCAGAGAGGCAGCAGCCAACATGAGGCCGAGCATCCCCTGGAAAGCCCTGAGGGAAAGTGAAGTCCCCAATTTGAATGACGCCGTTAGCCAATGAACAGGGGAGCGTTCTGGCGTAATCCATGCCTACATTCGGGCAGAATCGATAACTGTCCCCAGAAAGACCACTCGCTGGCTGGTAGACAAAGAGCTCTTGGCTAAATTCATTCTCAACCCAAGGCACTCCAGGTGGCTGAGCAGTAGCAACCTGTGAGCTATGAGTTCCTGTTATGACTTGGCTAAAACCAGCCAGTCAACGAGGTAGTTCAGAATGCAGATTCCCATCTGTCTCAGAGGGAAAAGAGCCATGTCTATGCCAGTGTTAATTTTGACAGGCATTTTTGATTTAGTCTTAGTCTTTATCTTGAGACGAATATGCTTAATAGTCTTAGTCACATTTTAGTCATTTGAGTCTTTCATAGTTTTAGTCGACGAAAAGTCATTGCATTTTTGTCAACTTTTAGTCATTACTTTGTCATTATTTTAGTCAAACTGCAGTTACCAACATTTTTTTTGGTAGCTATTTTATATGTAGTCTTTAGACAAAATAGTCATAATTTTTCTCTTTAGACCAATTCAATTAAGCTTATGAGAAATTTGAAGTTTCAAGGATTGAATTTGGAAAAACTTGAATACATTATGACAATTTTCATTTTTGGGGGATCTATTCCTTTAACAGTAGTGAAAAGGGAGCAATTTATAAAAATTATAGTTGTTCATATATAATATATATAATTTTTTTAAAAAGAAGCAGAATAAGACTAAGACAAATACGAAAGAGATACAAATTAAACAAATTTTTCAGATACAGTAGGTTTACTTAACATATTTATTTAACCTCTTTTGTTGGTAAACATTAATGACACGGATAGGTACTTAATTAGAAATGTTGTCCCTTTAAGACGGAAGGCATGCATGTAATACTGACACACCTTCAGTTTTCAGTTCACCTACCTGTTTATGTTCACTTAATCAATAACTGACTGTATTTACGTGAGATACTCTACAAAATAGACATTTGGACTGCTGTGTGTGTTTATCTGAGCGCTGAGAACTGATCGCACGATATATATGAGAACTGAAGAAGTGGAGCGTGCGCGAGAGAGAGCACTTCTAACAGAGCGATTGCCTATCCCGCCTTCATAACTTTCAAGTTAATCGACAACGAATTGTGACATCTGGTCACCTTGTCCTTTCCCCTTCGGGTGCTGAGGCCATCGCTAGTTCGCATTTTGGTAGTCTATTCATCCACTGCGGCTGCCATACAGAGACTAGATATGCAAACGCCAATCCGATTGCAATCTAATGATAGGGACGCACATTTTGAAGGACAAGACAGTAGCCTATAGGATGTATTTTGAATGTCTGGTAGTTCTCAAATTACATAGGGTCCTGACCAAGCGTCAATATGTTTCGAGAACGTGTTTGTAGTTAGTAGAACGTGAGAACGTGTTGTAATGACATGTCTTGGGGGTCTAGTAACTAACAAACTAACTTTGAGACAGTAATGTCAGTGTGACAGCTAGGGCTGTGCACAGGGGGGTGGCCCGGTGGCTAGAGCCACTACCCCTTTGCCCTCATTGGCTGAGTTGCCCCTCTCACCAATCCCCCCATCACCCCAGCTCAAAGCGGTCCGCTAAAGATCTGCTGATTCCGCTAATCCACTCCGTGTTTCCCGCCTGCTCCACAGCATCACTCACAATCTGTGTCCCGCTCTCTGGAGTGGAGACCACAGTTCCCAATGTTGTTGCATTAACAGGTAGATGCATTACAATCCACATTACAGTCAGTGGATGATTCGCTGAATTAGTAATTTGGTAGTTTGTTTTTATATTTCTGACTGTAATGATTTGCTCTCAGTCTTTTAAAAGTGATAGCAACAATATATCCACAGTCTTAGAATTAGAATGTCTAATCAGATTATTGTACCCGCTCAGATCTAATATAAATAACACAAAATTAGCTGTTGTTGGCACACTTTGTAGACAAAAAATAAATAAAAAATGCCTACGCAAAAAAGAAGACAGAGACAGAGAGAAAGAGCGAAGGGAGGCTGCAAAGGCAGTTCAACATTGCAAACATGAATTCAAAGCTCCAGCAAGTCAGCAGCTAAATCATCATATAGAAAATTTAGCAGTTTGTCACACTTTAATTTTTGTAATTAAGTATATTTCCCATTATAATCACTTGTCTTGATACTAGTAATTGTAGTGTCAGGACCAATCAAACACACAATATATATTTTTGTGTTATAGTTAACAAATACTCTGTAACACCCTCAGTTAACAAGCCATATGAGGACCTATGGACCCTTCCCCCGAAATGCGTAACACCTCAGGAAAGCAGAACAGGCCTCTGGGTCCATGGCAACCAAGGCTGATATCACTGGTTTTATTGCTCAAAGGAATGCAAGCAGAGAAAACTCACACCTCATTTACCCTTAGGAAAGACACACAATGCCCAAAAATTGACTATTCTCCAATTAATTAATAGGACGCCTTTATTGAAGCAACAAAATATCCTAAGGTCATGTGTATGTTTCGTAATTGATACTGTTATGCCGTTTCTGATTCATATAACCTTACATATTCCGTGTTTAGTATCTATGAATTTGCCTTCTTATGATCGAATCAAGCGTGTATATTATATGTTGGTACATAGGCAATATATTAGTGTCCTGAGAATCTTTAGTAATTTCGATTCAAGTTCCTTATGCAAATTACCATACTTCCACACAAAAGGTCATAAAACTCCCCAGTATTTCCAAATCCCAGCTTGGGACTTCAGCCTTTCTCATTGGACAAGCCAATCTTGAAAGGCAGGGATCTTCTCTGACCTTAAAAGCTGACACACCATGTGACCCGCCCAGTCGGTGGTTTGTTGAATTTCTGAGAAGATGTGAGAAAAACACACTCCAGGACATCCTAAGTTTTGTGCAAGGCTTCGGCCTTGACTTTTCCATTCACCAAGATTCTCTGACGCAAACTGGTTCTTTTTCATCAACCAACATCAGCAAAGATCAACGTGAGCCTTCAGATTGCATCAAGCCTCTCTTTCAGACAGACGAGATGTGCAAGTATACATTAAGTATCATAACACACCTTTTTACAAAGATGAGTTTGAACTAAGAATCTGATGTTTCCTTCAGGCTGTAAATCTGCTGAATATCAAATGGTTCCATAACTTCATTCCTTATTTATCTCATCTTTACTGCTTAAGCTTTAACCCTTCCCTATACCAACTGTATGCATGTGTGTATATGTGTATGTTAGACTAGTTTAAGAGTTTATGTAGTATGTTAGACTAGTTTAAGTGTTTATGTAGTTAATAAAGTCTTACTTGTATCACACTTGACGTTGTTCATTGTTTGCTCATAACTGGAGTCCCTAATCATGCAGATTTATGCTACAGGCTCTGTGTAGAGTTGTACAGTAAGAAAGTTATTTCCCTTAACCATTGCCAGACAGTTGACCCTGAGAGGTCAAGTAAATATCTACAGCGGATCTAATATATGAATAGTTAATTATAATTAGTTATGGTTAATTATTAATATTTCCCATGAGTTGATTCGCTACAGATTGGTGGAGGATATGATAAACCGGCGTGATAAAACGAAGGTTATGAGTAAACACTGTCAACCTAAAAGTGTGCTTGATAGTCCAGGTTAGAATAGGGCGTGACTTGAGATGCGCTGTTGTGTCCCTATTTGCTGGCTTGTTTAAATGCAGATAAAGTAGGGGCTTGAATAAGTACCGCTATTATGATTGGAAGAGTCTTTATGTATTTCATGTTTAATGGTATCAGTGTAAAATTAATCAGATTTTTAGCAAAGGAACCCTAATTTCAGTATTAAAACATAAATCTGTCTTGACAAAGCGTAAATCTGAATCTCAGCTCAGCGCCATGTCCAAACTGTACCATAATGTAAAATGCTTTAGTGAAGAAATCACAAAATTGCAGTATTGTTTAAATTGTTTCTGAAATCTCAGTACAGTTATATCAAGGTAGATTTGAGTGATGCTCCTCTTCCAACAGCATAAAGGCCTTATAAGGCCCTTTCGCACTGCTTTAGTTCCAGAACTAAACGTACGGTACTAAAGTACTGGGACGATTTTGCGCGAACTATTTCCTAGTACCATTTAATGGGTTGCATTCGCACCGACAGTGTGTACTAAAAAGTGATGTAAGCCGGTCGACAGCGACGTCATTTGTGCGCGGCGTTCAACAACAGAAACAAAGAACTACGTTAACAACAGGAGGATGGAGGACGCTGTGATCGGAGCTGTGTTTTGTTGTGTCTCACGGGTTTCACAGTGGACATGGAAAGTCAACGTATACGTAAAGCGATTGAAAGAACGGAAAGGAGGACTACGAATCTCCAACGACAACTGGCAGTGCTACATTTGCTGCAAGTGCCTGCACTTCAGCGTCCGTCCATCTATCGCTGTTCTCCATACTTGCGAAATAATTTGACATGCTTACAGTATGTTTACACAGTGTTTTAAATCATGGCGGGTGAGGGCGTTTTCATACGCGTTTGGCCAATCAATGTCTACTTACGTCACGATTAGTACCAGTTGTGCTGGTTAGACCCTGCTCCAGAGTAGGAGCTAATTTGGTTCTCGAAAAAGGCAGTCCGGTACTAAAATCGCTCCCAGTTCCGGCGGTGCGAACACGCCGAAAAGTGGGTAGTTCCACAATTAGTTCTGGTACTATGAAAAGGTTCCTGCAGTGCGAAAGGCCCTATTGATTATAATTTGATTGATGCAATTCATCTACACTTTGACTGTATATATACAAGCCTAGCAACCTGGTGGTCATTACTGTGTTTCACTCGCTGAGTGAAACTAAATGTGTAATACTGTACTTTAGTATTCATGTGTGAGGCACACATAACTACATATATGCTTAAACCGGCTTTAACTTACAGTAAAACCGTTTTGTAATTCTTTAAACAAGTGCAAGAAGTTATTGTTAAACTAGAGAAGCACTCACAGAAGTGCTTAATGCAACAAGTCTTGAAGGACTGAAAGCACCACATTTTAAAACTGTGGGCAACTTCTTTAAAATAGGCAGACACTAAACTGCTTGAATTGCACTGGCATGCATTGGTTACCATGACAATGACTTGTCACAGGAAGCGCTAACTTCACATAGCACACGCGACGCCATGTTTTAAACAAACCACCTGAAGCAGCTAAGCTAACACAACTTAGCATAGTTAATCTTAGGCTAAGCTACCAAATAGCTTTAACAATTAGGGGTTAGCAATCTTTACTTGAAGCTTTTAAATACAGCATGCGTGTGTGCAGTGTGAAGTAATTTTGAATTTAACCTAATCCCTGGTTTCGAATGTTTCACTTTCTTTTTCTTCTTTTTGTTCTTTTTCTATGTTTCCCCATCTTCAATTCGTCTCAACGAATGCAACTACCTTATATGTATCCTTCCTGAATGCTATTGCTCAGTTACTAATTAATTAAATCTAAATTTAATTACATTTTAACTGTCTATCTAGAGAAGAATCATTAAGTTATTGGGTGTTTTTAGTAACACAGTGAATAACGCGCTACGGAGGGCGGGGCACACACATGGCATGGCCCAGCATGGGAGCTGAACACGCAGCAGCTGTGACCAGCCATGGTGTGTTGCCCAACACAAATCTTACTGTTAATCACTAGTGCTACTGATTGTTCCTAATACCAGATTGATTACCCTGTTTTAATAATAGCAGTCAGCTAATTTTAAATCCATTTACATGTTATGCCCCCTTTTGTTCCACTTTGATTTGATGTTCTTTCTGAACCTCAAAAGGAACCAGAGACACCTCTATTTTTTTTTATTTGTTTATTTTCAACACGTGCTCTAATTTTATGATCCTGTTACACAAGTCATCTAGACAAATACTAGGGCATAACTATCGTCCTGAGCACCAAGTAATAAGCATAATCTGAATAGGAATGCTCTCCATCTTCCTTTTCCCTCCTCTACTTCACTTCCTCAGAGATTAAGCCTGTTGTGAAACATCAGTAAGTTCTGAGTGATAATTTGACAATAAGAGTAGTCTTAAGTCATCAATCAAAACCCTGTTTACGCCCTTTTCAGCAAACATATGCTGACCCAAACCTATCTTAGCATCCTGTCATCCACAGCTAAGATAATAACCTAATACTTCAGCTAACCACACCTGGCAAAACCTAGCTGTAAAACCTAGCTCCACACTCTGTTTGATCTTGTATTAGTCTCTAGCCCTTACTCTCAACACAAGTTTGCCAAAATGTTGCAGATGCTCAGACTAACTGCCCAGAATGCAGACCAAAGAGGGCTGGCCAGGCGTTGTGAGGAACACCCCCTACCCAGGGCAGACGACCACCTACTGCATCAGAGCCGAAAGCAACTGGACACTGAGGGAAGAGTACTACTGACTCATGACTCAAGCGAGAGTTATGGCTACAAAGAGCTCACCAAGATCATCATCTTCCTGGCCCACAACCTCATGGGTCTGAAACAGGAGGTAAATGATCTCAAGCAACAGATCACAGCGGTATCCCACAAGGACCCCAGCAGAATGGAGTTACAGGAGGAAATCAATAGACTTCAAAAGGCTCTGACAGCTGCTGAACAGCAAGAACACCTGGAAAAGGTAGCCAGAAAGGACCTGGAAAGGAAACACCCACACAAAAATACTATTAAAGCAGCAAATTCTGAGCTCTTAGACAAAGTTGCCAGAATTGAGACTCTGATCCAGCAGCTGAACAACACTCAAGACAAACTTGACATGGTCCAAAGAGAACTCAGGTACTCTTATAGGCTGCAAAAGGAAACACAGTGGGAGAGAAACCCTACTCCTGCATCCTCACTCAGCAGTGCAAACTCCCTCAGGTGCACCAAGCTACGAAGGGGGGAGCCAGCACTTTCTGCTTAACAACTTAGCAGACAGAACCATAATACCTCCAGCAACCACAGAGAGGAGGGGGTCCCTTCCAAGAATCCCTGCAGCGCGCATGATGTGACCCCCAGAGACCTTGACAAGCTAGCCAGAAAAATCCCAGCATTCACATGGCCAGGAAAATAATAGTTCCTACTTTATGCAGTACTAGCAGTAATTTAGAACGGTGGCGTCGTTTTAAACATTTCTTTTTTTTTTTGGAGCTTGCAGCAGACCAGTTAATCATCTATGGTCGTCATAAGTTTTACGTAACTGTTATACATGCGCGCACCAGTTTCTGATCAAAATCAGATAAAACTATAGCTTGAATGTACCTTCCTACAAGCAGTAGAAGTTTTCAGTGCTATAATGTGTTTAAATCGTACGATAAGAAACTAACCTGATTTTAGCAAAGAAATCCTAATTTCTGTTGTTAGTAGAGGGTACGCCTTTTCTGACGACGAAATCTCAGATTAGCAGCCCATATAAATGGTACCAGAATAAATCGGTCTGATCTTGGGCGAAGAAATCCCCTTTTTCAGCACTGTGTAGGTGATTTGAGCGATACTCTTCATTTCACTGATTTAAGGCCTTATTATGTGTTATATAGCTTGAATGTGCCTTCCTACAAGCAGTAGAAAGTTTTCAGTGTGTGACGACCCTGAGTGTTCTCCTTACCTGTTGGTGGCAGACTGTGGGAGTTTTGCGTCACTTCCACAAGTTAATTAATCAATTAATGATAATTAGGGGTGTAGACTATATAGGGACTTCAGATCGTTCTTTGTGGTTAGCACTCCTGGAGGGATAGTTCTCCCAGGAGCAGCTCTTGACCAGAATGTGACATTGCTCTGATTTATATGATCTTTTATTACGTTTTTGTATCATGTAGCTTTAGGATTTTGTTACTGTTATTTTGTTGTCATTTCTTTTGTTTCCCTATTTTTCCCTAGACTTATGTTTTCTTTTTTTGGGCTTATTGTTATATTTGATAAAGAAAATAAATCAATTTGTATTGATTGAATGGTGGTGTGTGATCCCTCTTATGTTGTGGCTTGTAACGAGCTGGCCGTAACATAAAATTGGGGGCTCGTCCCGAATCGCTACATGTATATGATGTTTTAGTGTTCACCGGTGTAAATGAGCAGACTTCAGGTATTTAGTGTTCTCAGCTGGGTTTATAATCCTTCCATCGGGACACTATTTGTTATTTTTGTTTGTTGTTTTGCCTTTCTTATTCTGGGCGGAGGTTTTAAAATCTCTGTCGGGGGTACGCTTTTGGTTTAAATGTACCAATTGTCCCAGAGTTTAGCGTTTAAATGCCGCCTCGAGCCTGGTACACCTTTGAAGATTAGGTAGGTTTAGTTAGTTTCATTTAGTTTGGTAGTTAGGAGCTGAAGTCTCATTTTCATTTAAGGTGACACTATTTGCTGTTTTTTTGTGCCCGTGTTTGTTATGCCTGCCAAGAGTATGAAGATGATGTATGGAATGACTTGTGGTAAGTTTTCATCTATCTTATAATTGGGTGGGGTTTGCAACTGGAGTGTGTTATGTTGTGATGATCCTTGGCGAAGTGGCTTATGGGATTTGTAGTTTCAACATTGTAGTTTATAGTGGCGTTCTCACATTTTGTTTTGTGTTAGCTCGACTCTTATTGTATCAAATGTCTTCGGTAGTCGAAGATTTCTTCGCGTTTCCTTCAGAAATATTACTGGAGAGATGCACAAAGGAAGAATTGTTGCAGATTGCAGAGCGTTTTAGAGTGGAGGTAACGAGTAACGACAAGAAGCTTAAAGAAACTCTGATAAACACTGTGAGAAGTGCACTTTATGAGCAGGGTGTTTTAGAGGTAAAAGCTGAAGTTATTAACCCTGAAGAGTCTTTAACGTCTCCTCTTTTTGATACTGACAGAAATGTAAAATTTAGAGAGATGTCTTTTCAAGAAAAGCAGCTACATATTGATGTGGAAAAGCTTCGTGCTGAACGTGACGCTTGTGCTTTGAAAGAGAAAGAGTTAGAGAGAGATGTTGAGGTAAAGAAATTACAACAACAGTTTGAGATGCGAAAATTGGAGTTGCAGTTTGAAAAAGAAAGGGAAGAAAGGCAGTTTTAGTTGAGGAAACTTGAGTTAGAAATGACTGCGAAAACTGTTGAAACTCCACTGTCTGTATCATCTAATGAATCAGTCTGTGCGGCACCTGGTTTTGATGTTTTTAAAAACATTAGAATGGTACCACCGTTTTCTGAGAGGGAGGTAGAGAAATATTTTTCTCATTTTGAACGTGTAGCCGAGTCGCTGAAATGGCCCAGAGAATTTTGGACATTATTGCTGCAATGTGTGTTAACAGGGAGAGCACAGGAAGTTTATTCAGCGCTGACTGTTGAGCAAAGTGGTGACTACGAAATTGTTAAATCTGCACTATTGCAAGCATATGAATTAGCACCTGAGGCATATCGTCAGAGATTTGGAATTTTTTTTCAAATTTGAAAAGTGCACTTATCTTGAATTTGCCAGAGAAAAAGAAAACATGTTTGATCGTTGGTGTACCTCGATGAAAGTAACCACTAGGCAACAGCTTAGAGAACTGATTCTTTTGGAAGAGTTTAAACATTGAGTACCGAATGCTGTCGCTACATATTTAAATGAGCATAAGGTGAGTAAGTTGTCAGATGCTGCTCTCATGGCCGATGAATTTGTTCTTACTCATAGGGGTTCGACTAGCCATTTAAATGATTTGCATAGACCTAAGATGAGTGTCTTTGGAAAGAGCAAAGCAACTATAGTACGTCAGAATGTTGTTTCTAGTTCTTCCACTGATCATGCTGTTGCTAATATGCGTATAAAAGGAGAGGTTGTTTGCTTTTATTGTAAAAAGGCAGGACATAAAATTTCTGATTGTGCTCTTCTTAAGAAAAAGGAGAGAGCTGCTAAAACTGTCGGATTAATTTCTAATTATAGTCCTGCCCAATCTGTAAAAAAACAGCCTAAGCAGAGGGATATCTCTGAGGTGGAGATTGAGGATTTTAAGAGTCATGATGATTATGCACCATTTCTTACAGAGGGGACCGTGTCTTTGCCTGGTTCTGAGAAGACCGTTCCTGTTTGTATCCTTCGAGATACAGGGGCTGTGCAGTCCTTTTTATTGGAAGGACTTCTGCCTTTGTCTGATAGAACTGCTACTGGAACTCACGTACTAGTTAGAGGGTTTGAGATGGGGTTTATAGAAGTTCCTTTACACCGCATATATCTCACCTCAAAACTGGTGTCAGGTAATGTTGTCGTTGGAGTTCGTGCTGTGCTTCCTATACCTGGTGTCACTTTTATACTTGGCAATGATTTAGCAGGGGGAAATGTGTGGGGAAAAGTCAGATGGTGGAGTTCCACCTATAGTGGTTCCTGATGTAGGCAAAATAGACCACTCCCCTGACTGTCCTAACTTATTCCCTGCATGTGCGATAACCTGAGCCAAGGCCAAGAGAATGATATCAGATGAAAGGGAAAGTATTCTTGGTGATGCTTTTATTTCCTCTGTGAATTCTTCCCAGCCAGAACGTAATACTGTGTGCACTAGTATTGAGGATGAGATCCCTGCGTTTGAGTTACCATCTGTCATTGACAACATGGAAAAATCTGATTCCCAGCCTGAAAGTCAATTTTATTGTGATGACCATGTTAATGCTTGTTCTTTATCTCCACTGTATAATGTAACTCGGATGAACTAATCCGAGAACAGCAGTCGGATCGCACCCTCCAAGATCTGTTTTCTTTGATGAAAGAAGGAAGAGGTGAACAGAATTCACTTCCTGTCTACTTTCTTCGGGACGGATTGTTCTGTAGGCAACAACCTATGTGTTCTAACGTTTTAATAGAACCTAGGATTCACATTGTGGTTCCGGTTACTTTTCGACAAGCAGTTCTGCAGTTATCTCATGAAGGTGTCGCTGGTCATATGGGTGTACGAAAGACCTATGATAGAATTGAGAAAATTCTATTGGCCTAGAATCAAACGAGATGTAATTAATTATATACGGTCTGGTCATACGTGTCAAATGACTGGGAAGCCAAACCAGAAAATTCAGTTGGCTCCGTTACAGCCTATTGCTGCTGTTACAACTCCTTTTGAACATTTGATTATCGATTTGTGTTGGTCCTTTACCACGATCTAAAGCTGGACATGCTTATTTATTGACGGTAATGTGTCAGTCCACACGCTATCCTGCAGCCTATCCCTTGAGATCAATTACTACTAAATCGATTTTAAAGGCTCTAACAAGCTTCATGTCTATTTTTGGCATCCCGAAAAATATTCAGTCTGATCAAGGCTCGAACTTCATGTCTCGACATTTCTCTAAAGTCATGCGACAACTTAACGTAACGCATAACATCTCAAGGGCTTATCCTCAGAGTCAGGGGGGCGCTAGAAAGATTCCATCAGACCCTGAAGTCACTTTTGAGATCTTATTGTGTTGAACTTGACTGTGGCTGGGAAGAGGGACTTCCTTGGATGTTATTAGCTATCTGTGAAGTTGTACAAGAGAGTATAGGTTTCAGTCCTAATGAATTAGTGTTCGGACACGCTGTCAGGGGCCCTATTGCTGTTCTTGCCGATGAATGGAAGACCTCTGACCGACCAGAAAATGTTTTAGACTATGTAAGTAGCTTTCGTTATAGACTCTATGAAGCTAGAGCTATTGCCCAAAGAAANACAGTAACAGGGAGTTACAGAGTCTGGCCTTTTCTTACTGCACTTTCACTGCAAACTTTGCTTGGCTTATTTATCCTCTCTAAATTTCTCCTATTAGTTTCCTCTTCTGGAGGATCTTGAGTATATGAAGGCCAAAGTGTGAATCTGACATGCACATTAGATTAGGACATCAACATAGCTCCGACTTCAAGGTGAAATGGAGCTGCTCGTCTTGCTCCTTTATTTCCAGTCTCAAGCCTCCTCATCCATCTTCTCTGTCCATCTCTGAAGTGAAAGTGAAGGACAATGGGAGATGGACATGTGAACTCTGGAAAAAGGGGAAGAAACTGACATCTGCTGTGCTTTCATTAAAGATTGGTAAGAGATTGGCAAGAGAAGTGAAAGAAAGAGGGAAAGAGTAATACATGTGCAGTAAAAAGTGTGTAACACTTCTGCTGTCAATAAAATGTTTCACAGTGAAAGCTCCAGTGGACATCTGGCTTTGTGTTGCCCTCAGTGGTGGAGTCGTGGGCTTCATCTTGCTCCTAGTGATCGTCATCATATGCATTCGCAGACACAGACAGGTTAATGTTCACTTTGATACTCAGAGCGGTTTTATCCAGTTCAGCACACTATAGGCCATCAGTTGTAAATTGTTGAAAGGTGAAAATCATATGCCTTATAGATTTTCTTTCATTTTTTTCAGCAGAATTTGGTTTTGTGACCACACAAAACGAAAAACAAACTTCAAGGTTTATGGCATGGTGTTGTGAAGCAGTTTAATGCTTGTTGGATTTGTACTGGTCATTGAAACATACACAACTAAGATTATTAAATCACTCCATCTCCTGCTTCTGCTCTTCACTGGCTTTGCTCAGTCAACTTCTTGCCGGATAGAAGACTGTTAACCCAATTTTGAGATCTCTGTCTCAGTCCCCAACAAAATCAAAAAGGATTCTACAGGACCCTCAGCTTTAATTTGTAGGCCATTTATCCTGTCTCCTCCATTGTCCAAATTAAGCATCCTGCATTAGTTCAGGCAGGCCTCGTAGTCAAGCTCCGCTATCAGCTGACTGGCGAAATTGAAACCCGGCCCCTATCAGCTGATCCGACTCCTAAGCTTGCAATTGGCAAATCTCAAACAGGGCGCCTTACTTAAACACTGCTTCTGTCTGCTTGCTTTGCTGCTTTCTCTATTACGCTGCTTGCAAGACCTTCATGTATGTTGCCGTACCATGACAATTCGCTTGTTTTTAACGTTATTGACCCAACTGGTTATCATGCCTTCTGCCGCTAATGACGAAGACCCGTGGGTTGAATCAATCGAAGAATCTCAACAACATCAAAGCCAAACAGAGGAAGCATTTCGTGACGAGAACAATGTTTCTGTCCGTCGGAGCACTCGTTTGTCAAGCAAATCCTCTTGTCCTCCCGGCATTAGCGACTGGCCTCTGCCTAAGATATTGGAAGTTTTGTTTAAGAGCCATATCCCGGTTCCGACCGGAGCTACTCATGAGGAAATGTTTACCTTGCTTTGTGAAAGTATTGATGTCCCAGCTCCCCACTCGCCACCTCCAACCTCCGGCAAGAAGAATATGCAGAAAAGGAAAAACCTCGAGCCGGCTTCCACCTCAGCCACTGGTGCACCCAAACGGGCATGTGGTCCTTCCAGCTCAGCCCGATCAAGCCACTCCACGATCCAAAACAACGATCCTGTGTTGTCAGCATTGTCAAGTATCCAGTCTTCGATCTCTGATATGAACTCTAGAATCCAAGCTTTGGAGTCCGGCTCAGTATCCATGATTTCGGGAAATCTCCTCTTCTCCGAGCCGGCTTCTTCGAACACCGCGTCAACCACAGTGCGACTACCTGGAGCTGAGCAACAGGTTGATGACGTCATTTTGGCGACATTCCCGCGGAGGACAATGGGAAGTACAGTTCCCGTGTCCAATGGCTCTCCATTTTTTCCGCCGAATGCTGCAATCTCCCATCAGTTGAGAAACCAAATCATCGCAGGTAATGATGTCAACCTTGTAAAAATATTACTGGGCCCAGAATTAAGTGACGGGCGTGTTGTCGACTGTGGTGATGTGTCCGTGATGCTTAAAGACAATGACCCTCGACTTTCAAAAACTTTGACTCTCGCAGAATTTATCGTGGCATTTGGAATATACAGAGATGTTATATGCGAAGTTTTTTCGTCCCGTAGAGCCGAGCTAGACACATATTTAGCCATTATCGCTGACTTAGCTCTCACATATGGAGGAACTCTCTTTTACGAATATCATAAGTCTTTCTCCGCAAAAGCTGCCATGTTCATTCAGCGATTCAATCAGAGACTGGACTGGTCTGTAGTCGACTTAACTCTCATCAGCAGACACTTCACTGGTCATCAAACTCTCTCCTGCTCGATCTGTGGCTCTCACACTCACACGCCCAATCTGTGCCCAAAAACTGTCTTTGTCCAATCTCCTAAGCCTGGCTCAAGCTTGCAGCCTGATCCTAAGGTGATGCCATTTGCCACCCCACTGTGTTATAATTTTAATGAAAATGTTTGCAAATTCTATAATTGTAAATATGTTCATGCTTGTAGTTACTGTGGAGACGGTCACCCCAAATCTGTGTGCCCGAGACGAACCCGCTTTATGAAAAAGGAGAAAAAGAAATAAAACCATCAACCCCAGTCAACGTCCCAAAGCTGAGTCGGGCGTTGAGAAATCACCCTAATCGCTGTTTCGTGAATTACCTAATAACTGGTCTTATTCAAGGTTTTATCGCAGGGTTGTCCTGGATGCCTAATTATTCTCTAGTCTGTAAAAACTTGATTTCTGCTTTAAACGAGCCTGAAATAGTCAATTCATTGTTAGAGAAGGAGGTTAAGAAAGGATTTATGATTGGGCCATTTGATGATTCTCCCTTTCCAGACTATCGAATTAATCCTATAGGTATCGCGACTCGTAAATATTCAGGGAAAAAGCGTTTAATTATGGATCTATCCGCCCCTCATAACGATGCAGCTCAAAGTGTTAACAGTCTCATTCCTCTAGCTCCTTTTTCTCTGTTCTACGCTACCATTGAGGATGCAATCAAGTTCATAAAAAAAGCAGGTCGGGGTGCATGGCTCACAAAAGCAGATATATCAGACGCTTTTAAAATCATGCCTTTACATCCATCACAATGGCATTTATTTGGTGTTAAATGGAGAGATAAGTTGTATTTTTCAGTTAGGCTCACCTTCGGCTGTCGCAGTAGTCCAAAAATATTTGATACACTATCAGAGGCACTATGTTGGATTCTTCTCAATAACTGCAAACTACCATTCGTACTTCATCTCTTAGATGATTTTTTGCTAGTCAACTACCCTCATATAAAGCCGGACCGTTGCATGTCGGCGATAAAGTGCACCTTCAACAATTTGGGTGTTCCTCTTTCTGAGGAGAAAGCACTAGGTCCCCTTAAAACCATTGAATTCTTGGGCATCACTTTAGATTCTAACCTAATGCAAGCCTCCCTGCCCTCAGAGAAATTAAATCGCATTAGAGAAGTCATGAGAAATGCTCAAAAATCTGCATCGTTTTCTAAAAGAGAGTTGCTCTCTTTACTAGGCCATCTTAATTTCGCGATGCGAATAATTCCACAGGGAAGGTCTTTCATAGCCAGGCTCCTTGACCTCTCAAAGACAGTTAAAGACCTTAAGGATATAGTTAGCCTAGATGAAGGTTGCAGATCAGATCTCAGATTCTGGTTTTTGCTCCTCAACAACTGGAATGGTATCTCGTTTTTTTTATCATGATGAGTTGGAGTCATCGGCAACACTTAAATTATGCACAGATGCTGCGCCTTCCGTTGGTTTTGGGGGGGTGTTTAATGGTCAGTGGTTTGCTAGTGCATGGCCAAATGAACTGCTATCTGTACCCGTTAATACCATGTCAACTGCTCTGTTGGAGTTGTACCCTATCGTGATGGCTTGTATTTTGTGGGGTAAGCACTGGTCAAGGAAACAAATTATGTTCTTCTGCGACAACGAAGCAACTGTCAATATTATTAATAAGGGACACTCCTCTGTTCCATTTATAAACCGTTTTGTTAGGCGCCTTACTTGGTTATCTATAATGGGTAACTTCAATTTTCGGGCTGCTCACATTCCTGGCTTAAATAACCAAATCGCTGATTCCTTGTCTCGGTTTGAATTTCAGAAATTCCACCTCCTGTGCCCGGAGGCAGCACCATCCAGCCTGGTCTGTCCCTCTTTCAGCCAAACCGTACTAGACTAGACATGACCTTTCAATCGTATTTGCACTCTGCAGCTCACTACATGCGTAATGGTCTGGCTAAAACTACATTAAAAATGTACGGCTCTGCTTGGTCTCACTTCAGTTCTTTCTGTGCTACATTCTCCGTGGCTGTACTACCGGTTAATGTTTCATATGTTAGTGCTTTTATAGTCCACTGTTATGAATCAAGTAAAATGCAGCCTTCAAGCATCAAAAGTATGGTCGCCGGCATCCAATTCCACCTGCGCTGCTTGGATCCATCTACCATCAGCTTACTAGGAAATCCATCGATTCGTCTCCTGCTTAATGGCCTCAAAAAAGAAAAACCTCAAGGCAACGATCAACGTCTCCCCTTCACGCTCCCACTTTTGCTAAAGTTAATATCACGTTTAAGAGCAGGATGCTTTGGGTCTTATACTGATTTAATGCTGGAGTCTGCTTTGCTCACCACTTTCTATGGTTTTCTCAGAGGTGGCGAATTTACCACACGCACTGATATTTTTAATCCATCACAAGACCTCACAATTTCTGATGTAACCATTTATTCTCACTACTTCACCGTTTATCTCAAGCATTCTAAAACTGATAAAAACAAGGAAGGTACAGTAATTTTCATTTCTGAATCTAACTCAGTTTTTTGTCCTCTATCTTCCATGTTGGCCTACATGAGAAGCCGTCCACAAGCTGGTCCGCAGGACCCACTGTTTTCCACAGAGGAGGAAAAGCCTATGTCCAGAGCCTGGTTTGCCTCCCGTCTCCGCCTTCTCTGCCAATACTGTGGTCTTCCCCCAGAACGCTACACAGCTCATTCTCTGCACATAGGGGCTGCGACAACTGCATCTTCCTTCACTCCTATCTCTACCTTAAAAGCCATGGGCCGGTGGTCGTCAGTTGCTTATGAACGTTACATCCGACCCGACGCTCGAGCCATACTTGAGGCTCAAAAAGCTATGAGTGCAGCTCCCTAATAAGGGTTTAAAATAAATGTATGGCTTCAGTAACTATTGGGTGTGTTTACTTTTATAAATATTTATTACTCCATCTTCATTTCTTATGCTGACTCCACGTAGTTAATCGGCTATTTTAAAGCAAATTAAAAAAAATTAAATTAAAAAATGTTGGCTTCCGGCAACGCTCATTTGGTTCCTCTACTAGCTCTTCTTTTAGCAGGGAGAGCCAGGGAGGATTGCCTGGTATGGTCTGTTGGGGTTCTTTTTTGTGCTATTCTCCTATTCTTAAAATAGGAGGGTTGCCCCTGAAGCGACTGCTGTTTCCCTGTCCTGGCTTTCATGGAGCTCATGAAAAGGACCGGGAACTTGGAACAGAGCCATACTGCCAAATGTAACTTTAGTAAACATGCTAATAAAAAGTTGATTTAAATGCTTGTCTATGGGTTCTTTTTGACTTAAGAGATCCTGACTGAAATTAAGCATCCTGCGTTAGTTCAGGCAGGCCTCGTAGTCAAGCTCCGCTATCAGCTGACTGGCGAAATTGAAACCCGGCCCCTATCAGCTGATCCGACTCCTAAGCTTGCAATTGGCAAATCTCAAACAGGGCGCCTTACTTAAACACTGCTTCTGTCTGCTTGCTTTGCTGCTTTCTCTATTACGCTGCTTGCAACCCACCTCCTCCCCATCTCCTCCTTTAACTGTGCTTAACTTAAACACTGTCATTCTGTTGTCATTGTTGCATGCTCTGTTCTGGGGGTCTTTTTTTTGTGCTATTCTCCTATTCTTAAAATAGGAGGGTTGCCCCTGAAGCGACTGCTGTTTCCCTGTCCTGGCTTTCATGGAGCTCATGAAAAGGACCGGGAACCGTATTTTTCATCCACTCCTGCTACTTACCTCCTTATCTTTTGAATGCTCTTTCGCATTTGTAAATTAATTAAAAAAAACAAACATAAAATGGCATTTAAATCCTAAATACAATGCTTGTTCTCATTTGAGCCACTAATGTCTGTATTCTCATCTTGTTTATAGGCCCCTATGTATCCGATAAGCGCTGAAATAATGCCAGTGGGCAGGGCCTATGGTGAGAAGACTATTCGTCGATGTCTTGCCCGGAGGTATCATGTTTGTGCCCGTTTGTTGTCACATGGCCCCCTCAGAGCCAAACAAGTCATTTTTGGAGCTTGATTAAATAAATGCTTTGTTTATAAAGAGGAGGATGTCTTAAGCTATGAAACTAGCAGGATGTTTTAATAGTACAAAGACCTCTTTTATGCCAACAAAAAAGACAATTTGATTTCTTATGTCATGCAAAATGTGCAGAGCAGTGGGGTCCCCAGTACCAGATTAAGAACACCTGTCTTTGAAGCATTTGGGTTGATCATTGTGGGCCCTTGGCAGTGGAGGTCAGTGGGACCTTGAGCATTTGGATAGCTTGGAGGTCCGGATGTTTTTATGGGATATTTACTGTAATTTTCTAAGTACTTATACATAAAATGAATGATAGTTTTCCACGTGAAGTCACGCCCTTTATAGATGCCACGCGGGAGGGCAAACTAAGCTCCACTGACAACATTTTATTTTCCGCATTTGCATTAAGAATAATGTAACGCGATATTAAAAAAGGCAAATTCAGTATACCCTATTGAGATGTAATATTTTGATCGAACGAAACCACGAAACACCCAGCGCCTTCACGACATGGCGGCAGCCACAATACTACAGCGAGAATAAAAGTTCCACCTTTCTTTGCGTGAACATTTGGGTGGCATTATGTTAATATTTCCACATAGTGACCTAGATATGTGTGGGCGTGTTAGACCGAGCCGTTTTAGGAGGGCGTGGTTGACTATTAACTATTATAAAGAATATCTCTTTGCATTTGAAACTTTAGTCTTTGCAAATTTACAGATCTTCTTTATGCACCAAGAGATTGTAATACTCCAAAGAGAAAGGAAAAAATTGAATCGCATCATATGAAACGCTTAGATTGTACTCGTGGCAATTACTAAAGTAGTCAAACATGTTCATTGGGGGGGGGGGGGGGGGGGGGTGGTGGGGGGGGGGGGGGGGGGGGGGGGCACTATAGTGGCCAATATGTGTATGTTTGTGTGTGCAATGGGCCCAACCCCTATTCTTTCAGAGTGCCCAAAAGGCTAGAGGCGCCCTGATACTAGCCTACTCTGCGGCTTCAGAATGAATGGTTCGTTCAGACGGTTCTTGTATACGAACAGACAAAAAAGATTAGGCAACAGTTTATTTTTTGTTTTCTTTATAACAAAATATTTGTACACAGTGTAATAAAGAATCACAGTGTATCAATTACAAAATTTTGGCTTGAAACCAAGATATATGAATGTTTCTGAAACTTTTCTAACTGCACTTACAATGCAATCACCTCTGACCTCGAAGTGAAATTGAAATGTCAGTCTTGCTCCACTAATCCTCTCTCCAGTTGTATCCTCTGACATGTTCATTGTGGTTACTCTGATTGGACACCAGGGGCCAGCATAAACTTAGCCAACATGTTAAGTCTGTGTCTTAAGAACTAGTTTGACCAACTAGCAGTTGCCAAGGGGTAGGCCTAATCAGTCTTACTTTTCCAATACAAATAAGGCTAATCTACCTTTTCATAACTGAATTAAAACAGTTACGACCAGTCTTGAAAAAAAAAACTAGTCTAAACAGTTTATGCAACCGGCCCCTGTTTGAACTGATTTTATAGCCCAAATTGGTTTAAAATAATTGCAAATATTGTTTAGAAATGCCTAGTATAGCCTAATTTGTTTGCAAATTACACTTTTTGCTGACTAATTCACTGAAATCTCTGTTTCAGTCCCCAGTAGAATCAAAAGGGAATCTACAAGACCAGAGGATCCTCTGCTTTTCATTTTTAGAATCATATTAATGTACAGTTGATTGTCAAATACTTCCATAGGCACTTTATATACTTGAACATGCTTGATCATAAGCAATGTTATATGTAATTTAAAGAGGTGGTTCACTGGGTTTTTTCTAGGCTTGATTGTGTTTATGGGGTGCAGTCTAACATGTGTTAATGCTTTATTTTTAAAAACACAAGAATTTATAAAAACGTGACATTTTCCTAGGATATTATCATAAAAATACTGATGCACAAGAGTAACAATTACATGAGAGTCTTGTAATGACAGTAGTGCAGTGTCATGAAAGTTACTGAATGTCTAAGTAGTCTCGGTTCCTCAAATTAAACAAGACCATGGCAACAACACCTGCACTCAATATTAGTTTGTTTTACATATTCACAGTTGTTTGAACAACCCATACTGACATGAAATACTGTAGAAACTTTAGAACCAGTCAGATGCAGAAAAACAGACCTGTGCTGCAAAGATTATATACAATGCAAATAAATAAATATATTAATCAATATTTGTCTTGTTTTCCAGTAATAATATCATTATTATCTTTAAAACAAGATTGAAAAAGCTAAATTTTTAAATATATTTGCAAGGACCACCCATTGACCCAAGGAAGGAATCCAATGGCATGTTGGATGTTGGTACACTGTGAAAGTGTTTTATTTGCGCTTCTGTAAAGTTCACTTAATTTTGTAGAATATAGTTTCAGTTTGATTCTACCTCTGTGCTTAATCTGACTCCAATTTCAAATGATTTTGAAAAAATTTAGACTGAGATCATTATTAATATAGTTCTATTTTGGTGTGATTTTTGTATTCTCTTACTCTTCAGCTGTTAGTTATTCATTCTTTAGAGACCAGATGTTGCACAGAGCCTCACACCGGCCAGTCAGAATCTCAAGGTCACAAACTAAGTTTATGTGAATTTTTACATTTCAGTGTTTGATGCGCACACAATCACACTGGTTCCCATGTTTAATGGGAAAATTCCATTCATGGTTTTTATACTATACAAACTGTATATTATATTGCCCTACACCAACACTATAGAGGGGTATGAGCCCTCAACTCACGCAAAACATTTTACAATTTAAGAAAACTTAATTTAGTAGTATATTATAAGCTATTTTCCTCATGGGGACCAAAAATATTCCCACAAAGTAAAATATTACTGGTATTACTATACTTGTGGGGTCTCTCCATAGGTGTAATGGTTTTTATTCTGTATAAACCATATATTCTATCGACTATCGCCCTACACCAACCTACACCTAAACCTACCCCTCACACAAAAATTCCAGCATTTTTGCATTCTCAAAAAAACTCATTCAGTATGATTTATAAGCTTTTTGTACCCATGGGGACCTCAATTTCTGTGACACGAGTCCCCATGAGTCGGTGTATATTCAGGTTTAAGTTCCCATCGGGATAGAAAAACATGTACACACCCACAGTACTACCAATGTCACAATCCTAAAATACATGCCAGCTACTTTAATATGCTAGTAATTGTGTAATAATGACTGGTATTTTTACAAGCATTTTATGCTTATTACAGGAGTGTACCTCTGTAGCCACCAAGGGTTAAGTGCCTTGCTTAAAGGGGTCATATGATGCTATATTAAATTTTTCCGTTCTCCTTTGGGTGTTTCCACAGCTTTTGGTGCGAATAATCTGTAAGTTGCGGAACTAAAGTCTCAATCCACGAGATATTCTTATAAATTTAAGATCACCACACCCTCTAAAACAACTCGTTCTAACCGCCCCCACATGTCTCTATCTCCGCATTATGTGGGAAGATTTGCATAACGTCGCCCAAATGTTCACGCAAAGAAAGAAGGTGTAACTTTTATTCTCGCTGTAGTATTGTTGCTGCCGCCATGACGTGAAGACGATGTGTGTTTCGTTGTGAAAGTGAAATTATTTTGTTTGGTCTTCCAAAAGAGGATGATGTCCGTTTCGTCATGCCTAGAGCTTATCCGTGCTGGTCGCTGAGGAAATACTCCAACTTCGCACTGTCGATCGCCGGATCAGCTTTCACAATGGACGAAGCGGAGTCCAGCCCGGGATCGTCACATGTTTTTGCCGCAAGCCCGCCCGCCTCCGCTCATTCTAGCCCCCGGCCTCTGTTCACTCTAGGTCGCCGTGTGTGATGCTGTGTTTCGTTGTGAAAGCGAAACTTCTTTGTTTGGTCTTCCAAAAATGGACGCGACTAGAAATCAGTGGTTAAGTTGATTTACAACACTGTTCCAGAACAGTTCAAACCCAAATATCCAGATGTGTGCAGCAAATTTTATGGAGGACTGTTTCCTGACCTGGTAGAGTAGACTACAATGCCGGCTGTTCTGATTCACAGATTGTAAGTAAATTTTTTATATTTAAAGATTTGCCACTGATGATTCAAACGCAGTTTTTTGAGCAGTGTAGAGTAGGGCTTGATGTTTGTCATTTCTTCTATCACAAATGCAGACATGGTTTTATGTTTACCCGGCACGATGCAATGCAACGCAACGAATGCCTCGTTTATAATGTTTTTTTTATGTTTTTGTCTCGTCGCTCCGGCCGGGCCAAGGCATCACAGTATGGTAAGGGGCATAAAATTTCCATCACATGCTTGAGGTATTCGCCAATCACAACTCACTTGATAGCTGGCCAATCACAGCATACCTCGTTTTTTTCAGACCGATGAGCTTTGTAAAATTGACGCGTTTCAGAAAGGCGGGGCAAAGAGGAGAAACAATAATGTACAGTATGGAAAATAATGTTTTTTTTTTAAAACCTTAAACTGCATAAACACATTTCAAATACACAAAATAATGTTCTTTTAACAACATCATATGACCCGTAAGGGCACAATGGAAAACTAATAATCCGAAAGGTCATGATTCACCCTCTCTGAGGTCTGAACCAGTTTTCTAGCACATGATCTTCAACCACGAAGCCAAAATCATGCAGCAGCATTTTTTGTCCATTAATGTGTACATGACCTAATTTGTGATGCTTTTAATGTTATTTTTTATTTGAATGCAGTGCAAAGATTAATGTATATGTAATAGTACAACACCAGCACGGGGAGAGGGCCCCACGGAGAGTACAAGTCACACAAGACACACCCCCATATCCTCTAACTGAAAACTCCAGAAAGAAAAATTAAGATGAAATAAAGAAATAATGAAAGAGAAAGAAAGAAAGAAAGAGGAGTTCGAGAATCTTCAGCTACTTAAACTAGGTCAGACTTCCCCTGACTGTCAGGTTCATTTACTCAGATGTAGCTACTGCAAGAGTTTGCATACAGTAAGTGCCAATGATCGCTCAGAGGTTTGTTAGTGCTGGCGAACACCATGTGAATCCTGTTATGCTGTGTCAAGAATATTTCTTTGCCATTTAATTTGTTTTATTGGCTTGATGATGCAAATGTCTCAGTGTATTTACATACATTAGTAGTAAATGGTAACCATTAAGTCATTAAATCATTTGGTTACCAACATTCTTCAAAAAATCTTATTTTGTGTTCCACAGAAAAAAAGTCACACAGGTTTAGAATGACATGAGAGTGAGTAAATTACAACATTTTCAGTTTTGGGTGAACTATCCCATTAAAAGGCATTTTATGCAAAAATCACTTTTACATGGGTACACAACCACCCTATAATGACAAAAATTCACCCGCTCAGTTTTTTAATCCCCATAAATCATAAACAGAGTCTCAGTACAAGCCGTAATCTGTGAAGTCACATTTTACAAGCCATGACTGTTGACGGACACTGCCGTATTAGCAGAGACCCCTCCCCGAGTGAGCCACACACAATCCGCCAAGTTTATCGTCACGCTAGAGCATTTAAAAGCAGCATTCAAGTAAGAAATGTCTTCTTATTAGAGCTACAAAAATGATTTATTCAAGAGCAGTGAGTGATTTTCATATTATATTAACAGTGTAGACAGCAGTAGGTACTGTATATTATGCTGCTGTAAATTAATACACAGATCTAATATAAACATGCAGTTTCTTTCCCAGCTGTTTACCTTCACCGACTGTGTTTTTTTAAACATATAACTTATGTGTGTTTTTAAAGGGGTCATCGGATGCCCATTTTCCACAAGTTGATATGATTCTTTAGGGTCTTAATGAAAAGTCTGTAACATAGTTTGGTTACACCTTTTTTACCCTGTCAAAAACAGCTCTTTCAGATCAAGCCATTTTTGTAGCATTCTCCTTTAAATGTTAATGAGCTCTGCTAACCCCGCCCCTCTCTTCCAAGCTGCTCTCAGAGACTGTTTACTTCAGCCGCATTCATCATGAAACTTGCTAACTAGCACACTATTAGGAAAGGCGATTTGCAAAGATTAATAAAAAACCTTATACTCACTTCTTCTGTAGGTGAAGCTGGATCAGAACACCTCAATCGCTTATTAGGAGTCATTCTTGTCTACATCTGCTCCGGCGGTGAAACAATGGCAGACTGATGACAGCTCACTCAGGGCGGGTCTAAGGTAAGACGCCAGTCCAGTCTGTGCTGAAACGCTACTGTCAATCAAAATATTGTGGGAGGGGCCTGTTTTTGTGACATCACACAGACAGGCATCTGAGATCGGCTTGATTTGAGAAACGGGTAAAGATTTTGGATTTTTATCATTATAGTGTGGTTGTGTACACACACTGCCAACACACATTTCAGTTCAAACAACTTGTAAAAGTGCATGTAGCATCCGATGACCCCTTTAACATAAACTTGTGTGTATTTGACAGTTTAAGCACAATAAGACATGAAAGAGTACAGTTTAGTACTCGGCCGTGTCACGGCCACTTTCTGATATATGCTTTCAGAAAACCATATATCAGAAGTTTAAACTGATATGGCTTTAAAACGCGCGATAGACATGATAATCAAAACCAAACAGATGTTTTTAGCAGAGTATCTGAGGTACGAGCTGTAAAGGCACAGGCCTATTCTGGAAAAGGGGCGGGGAGCAGCAGCTCATTTGCATTTAAAAAATACATGCACAAAACAGCCCGTTTCTGCCCTTTAAAGCCCTAGAAGTCCTGAAAGGGGAAACATCACATTCTTACTTCAGTTTAAAGCAGTGGTTCCCAACCATATTCCTGGAGCTGATGAGCTGATGACCTGAATCAAGTGTGTTTGATTAACATGCAAAATTTGCAGTGTTGGGACCCTTTCAAGAACATGGTTGGTTTAACCACAAAAATCTTCATCTTAGAGTCCACTGGTGTTCCAAAAGTGCTGAAGTACAGCACTGGGACTTTTAACTGTTTGCGTCCCTCCCTTTTTGGACACCCCAAATGTCAGGCTGATAGGAATTTTGATTGAATTCTGCAGATCGGGTCTTTCAGATAGCTTAGTTTCATATGGATGAATGATAGTTTCATTGGATGGATGCAACTGTTAGTGTACTGGATCAACCAGTTCCCTGAAAAGTACACAAGCAGACTGTAAATTGCGAATACAAAAATATTATACATTAGCATACAGAACTGCAGTTACAGTTTCTGAGTATTTATCAAGTTTTTGCTAGACAATAGTATTTAAGCATAACTGAACATTTGAAATAGAATTGTGAATGACAACTGATCATTATCATATTTCCTCTGTTTGCCACTGTCTCCTCCTCCTCTGTGTGTCTTACCCATCTTCATGCTTTGACCTTTATTAATGAGTAACCCTCAATGGGTCAGTCATTTCAGCAGCTCTCAGGGTTATGCTGTGGTAAGTGATGCCCTGTCAAACATCATTTATTCTTATTTTTGCAATTTTCTCAAATATTTTTCTGGATTACTCATCTTGATTTGATGTTCTTTTTTATTTTGTAACATTGCAAGCTAAAATGTGTAATTTAACTTTTAGACAAAAATGTGAAACTGAATAATGTATCACTTCAGTTCAATTCTCTTATTTTAAAAATAATATTATTTATAAATAATATTACCAAACAATCTTTTTTTTTACTTTTAAAATCTAGTCTGATAAAAGTTAAACAGTAAAATAAAGCTTTATTAAAATAGACTATATTGGTAGCACTGTAGCCTAACAAATAAAATGTAAAATACACAGATAAGATACTACTTAAGTTAGCCTACATCTGTTTTAAGCAGGAACTGATGTAATGAAATAATGTTTGTTTTGATATATTGGTCTGATGTTATGCATGAGGAATAAATTATGGCTCATGTAAATCATTTTCAGCTCTGAGAAATGCCGTTTCAGTAATCTGAAGGCATGCTGCATTTGCTTCCTGTATTCATAGTTTCCATGTGACTACACATTCTTACAGGAAGTTTTCCTCCATTGCCTGCCAGTTATTTTTACCAGTTTTATACTAGATAGTAAGTACGTATTAAGACAGTGATATTACAAGACTAATTACAGCATACATCTTATTGATGATGTGTACTATATACAGGCAAGCATACACACCCAGAATATGTACTCAGTACATTAAATTGCACAGTAAGCTTTGCCCTTTTGAAAACCATTAAAAACTAAATTCTCAATATGACTTTAATGCATCGAGACAAGCTTGTTCTGCAGTTTAGTGCATGTTTTACCTTCTCACGTGACACGAGAATGGGTACTTTTAGGAACGGTTTGTAGTGTTTGTTTTTTTTTAGTAGAAGCTCAGATTTTCAGAAAACTCATTTTGTGTCCTATACTAAACAAACATAAAAATTAAATGATTAAGTTTTTTCTTGGGTAAAGTAATGGATCCCCTATAGGGGAGAAAACAGGCTGATATATGGCACTAGAGTGATGTTTAAAATTTGTTACAAAAGTGACATTTCCGTTAAAGAGTGTGTTGCCCTGCTAAGCCCAATGAGAAGTTTTTGGTTTTCATGTGGGCTGGTATTTTAGGGTCTGAGGCTGTTTTCTAGGGTCATGAGGTTTTCAAGTAAAACAAGAATAGAGAGGTGGTACTTCCTGACCTCAGGTGCAACTCCAACAGTTTTTGACGTACTGTAGCGCCCGTTTAAGAAAGTCATATTTGTCAAGACTGTATTTAAACTAAGCATCTGATCTGCTGGTCCATCTTTAGCTTTAACCATTCTCTAGAAATATACTCATCGTCTCCCGGTTCCCTTTTCTTTTGCTTAAAAGAACACGTCCAGATTTCTCTTCTCTATTCTTCTTTAAAAATTGTATTTGTAGCTTTTGCTTGGCCTTTAGTAGTGACAGGTTCAGCCTGACACGATAACAAAATATGTGAACGTAAGGGTGAAAATCAAAATCAGTCAACAAAAAGTACACATGAATAATTGTGAGCAGCGTTGTACAAGTGAGAATGACGAGAAAACATAAGAACAGGACGTGGTGTAAAGGTGTGAAAAAAACATCCCGCTGTATGAGCATGTGTAACATAAGGATGAAACAAGCAAACCGCACAAAAGATGTTCTACTTTGCAGCTATTACATTTACAAAGTCAGCAATGGAGAATTTCATAATCTTACTTACATAAAATCAACACATACTTGAAATATCTGTAATACAAAAACAGATAACATATGCATATAACTATATCTAACTATAAATAACACATTGAACTGGATTTATAAAGTGAAATTGGGAAAAAAGCTTGTAAATTGCAAATACACTGGACTGGAATATTATAAGTTAGCATACAGAACTAGTTATAGTTTCTCTGCATCTCTGTCTAGTGTTTTGCTGGACAAGAGGATCCATAAGATTGATGAACAATTAACTTCTGAACAATGGCAGTTTGTCAGCCTGTAACATGCATCATACATCTGCATTTCCCAGAGCACAACCTTTCATTGAGAAAGCAAAATGAACATTTGAAAAAGAATTATGAATGACTGACAACTGATCTTTATCTTATTTCCTATTTCATACTCTGGTGCTCCCTGTCACTGTCTCCTCCTCCTCTGTCTGTCTGTCTTCTACGCATCTGCAAGCTGTGACCTTAATTAATGAGTAACTCTCTATGTGCCAATCATTTCAGCAGCTCTCGACTACTGTGAGATCCCACACTTACACAGGTACGTTTTCTTCCTTTCAAACCTTTTCCTTTTTCCGACTATTTATTATACATCTCCATCCATCATATATCCACACATCTACTTCACATCATTGATCAAATGAATGTTTTATATTTGTCATAATTTTACATTTGAACATATTCAGTGACCGTATAATTTTATTTATTATTTAATGAATTTATTGCTATAATGTTTAGTGCATTTTTCTTCGCATATACTAAAATGCAATAAGAAAGAGTTTTGGAGGTGTTTCACTTCCAAATTTGATTAATTATTTAAGACTTTAGTTAAGTTAAGGTTAAAAGAAGTTAAATGTATTTCCAGCACGAACAGGCTGACTTTATTTCTACTGCAGCATGATACAAGGGAAGTACCAGGGTGTTACAAATATCACCTCCACAGATTTCAGGTTTCAATTACAGACATTCAGAGCTTTATTGTAAAACCCATGGTTTATCCATAAACATACTGTAGGGTTCATGACACTTGAGGTACTACACTATCCAAAACTAACCACAAGCTCATCTTCAAAGAAATGGTACTTTTACCGGGAATGACCACTCAGGTAGGGGACAGACTGTTACCTCAGCAGCAAACATGAAGGTCACAGGAGATTTAACTTGGTCTCATCAATGATGAGAAACTGAACTGCATTATGACTGATAGGCATCAGTGATGAATGCGCTTTGTGGCTACTGTGGTTTTACAATTTCTCTTATCTGTTCAATTGAGAGATTCACTGAAATAAGAAAACAACTTTTTGTGTGCCAAAGCTTCTGTAAGTGAACTTAGAAAATCCTGGATTTTGCTCCAGAATAGAAATGAACACATTCCTAACCAGGGTATGGATGAATCCTAATATATGCAGCAATTTACAATGTTTAGTCATTATATACACGCTGTTTCAGACCTGAAAAAAATCCTTTGGTGGAACACAAAATAAGATTTTCTAATGAATGTCTTATCTGTACAATAAAAGTCTAGGGTATCCAAAACACTGGATTGAAAAAATGAGCATTCTGTCATAATTTATTCCCCCTCATGTCGTTCCAAACCTGTATGACGTACTTGCTTCTGTGCAAGTATATAGACTTTTATTGTACAGATAAGACATTCATTAGAAAATCTTCTTTTCTGTTCCATCAAAGGATTTTTTTACGCTGAAACAGCGTGTATATAATGACAAATATTGGTAAATTGGCTTGCATAGATTAGAATTCCATCCATACCCTGGTTCGATGTGTTCATTTTCTATTCTGTAGCAAAATCCGGATTTTCTAAGGTTTCACTTAAGAAGCTTTGGCACACAAAAGTGTTTTTTCCATATTCAGTGATCTCTCAATTGAACAGATACAGAGAACATTAAAACCAACAGTACCACAAAGCGCATTCATCACTGATCCTACCGTCTAATGCAGTTGCATTTGCTCATCTTGATAACCAAATTTAATTTCTGTGAACATTCATGATTGCTGACATTCCTGACATGAATGTGAGTAAATGATGACGGGATTTTCATTTTTCAGTGATTGATGTGCTTTCAATCACGTTTCATTATTGCCCCCTTCTGGTCAAAACACGTTACTTCAGTAAAAGAATTTCATAAACTTACATCTTGTACATATTCGTAAGATTATTAAGTAGAAGAGTAAAATTTTACCCTCAAACTTTAAACTGTAAATACACAAGACATAATGGTTTAGGTAAAGAAAAACGGTAACACTTTACATTAAGGTTCCCTTTATAAACGGTTTATAAAGGTGTTAATAAATGACTATTAACTCATTTACAAATGCATTATAAATCGTTGTTAAGCAGTTATAAATGCATGAATAAAAAATTTGATTTTAATGCAATACCTGCCAAATATTGAGCCATTTTTAACTCACAGGTTATAAATGCTTAACAAATATATTTATTAATACTTATTTCACTCAAAACCAGATTCATGATTTTATTTATGATGCAGCAAAAATGTACTATTTTAGCAAGACTAAAGGGTGTTGTATTTATGGTTTTCTCATTTATATCTCATGACTCGTGTCACTGTTCTTACAATGTTTCTTACCAGAATCTACTCTGTACCTTACCCATGATTCTCCGCAAAAGTTCATGATGCCTATCCACAGCAATGATTAGAAACCATTTTTTTTTTTTCATCAGGATGAAATTATTAAATCTTGATTTTTATTTTGGGGAAAAAATAATATAAGCAC
The DNA here is from genome assembly GCA_018155175.1 of Sinocyclocheilus anophthalmus. Taxonomy (NCBI): domain Eukaryota; kingdom Metazoa; phylum Chordata; class Actinopteri; order Cypriniformes; family Cyprinidae; genus Sinocyclocheilus; species Sinocyclocheilus anophthalmus. The sequence continues at coordinate 164,013 of JADLZN010004804.1, forward strand.
ACCCATGACTCGATGAGATATTAATATTGAAATTAATAAATATTGATTTTAATTCCAATATTACCTGTGAACCTTAATGTAATGATCCATTAATTAATGATTTATAAACATTAATAACCTGTGAAAGTGCACCTTAATGTAGTGAAAACATGTGAACCATTTATTAATGATCTATACACGTTAGTAACCTGTAAAAGTGAACCTAAATGTAAAGTGAACACCTGTGAACCAATTATTAATGAATTATAAACGTTAGTAACGCGTGAAAGTGAACCTTAATGTAAAGTGATCACATGTGAACCATTTATTAATGAGCTATAAACGTTAGTAACCTGTAAAAGTGAACCTTAATGTAAAATGAACACCTGTGAACCATTTATTAATGAGTATTAAACATTAGTAACCAGTCAAAGTGAACTTTAATGTAAAATGGACACAATAATTATTTATTTATTGATTGATTGATTATTATTATTATATATAAAGAGAACCTTAATGTAAAGTGTTACGTTTTTCTTTACGCTAAACCATTATGTCTGTTTATTTTACAGTTTAAAGTTTGAGGTAATTTTCACTCTTCTACTAATTCTTACGAATATATACAGATGTAGTTATGAAAATTCTTTTACTAAGTAAACTGGGTTTTACCAAAGGGGGCAATTTAAAATGAGACGTGAATTGAAAGCCATCAATCACCAAAAATGTAAATCCTGTCATCATTTATTCACCCTCATGTCAGCATGTCAGCAATCATGAAGGTCACAGGAGATTTAACTTGGTCTCATCAATGATGAGAAACTGAACTGCATTATGACTGATAGGCATCAGTGATGAATGCGCTTTGTGGCTACTGTGGTTTTACATTTTCTCTTATCTGTTCAATTGAGAGATTCACTGAAATATGAGGTAATATTGGAATTAAAATCAATATTTATTAATTTTCAATATTAATATCTCATCAAGTCAGGGTGAATATTTTATTATTTTTTTCCCCAAAATAAAAATCAAGATTTAATAATTTCATCTTGATAAAAAGAAATATTGGTTTCTAATCATTGGGCCGGTGGAAGGCATCATGACGTTTGTCGGAGAATTCATGGTAAGGTACAGAGTAGATTCTGGTAAGAAACATTGTAAGAAAAGTGACACGAGTCATGAGATATAAATGAGAAAACCATAAATACAACACCCTTTAGTCTTGCTAAAATAGTACATTTTTGCTGCATCATGAAATAAATCAGGAATCTAGTTTTGAGTGAAATAAGTATTATAAATATATTTATTAAGCATTTATAAGATGTGAGTTTAAAATGGCTCACTATTTGGCAGGTATTGCATTAAAATCACCCTTTTACTCATGCATTTATAACTGCTTATCAATGATTTATAATGCATTTGTTATTTATAAGTTATTAGTCATTTATTAACACCTTTATAAACCCTTTATAAAGGGAACCTTAATGTAAAGTGTTACCATAAAAACAAACAGTGTCAGTAAAATAGATGATAGGAATAGATATTAATAGATACTGTTTTGTGCTGTTTTGTTTTTTTCTTCAGAAAATGAATGGTGACAAAAAGGTAACACTCATGGGGGACCTTTTCAATTTTAGTGTCTTGGAGGACTTATACAATGACAGCTACATCTTGAATGGCGAAGGAACTGTGTGTGGTCAGGAGGCTAGCATGTACTTTGATTCCATTTTTATTCCGGTCCTTTACTCTCTGGCGCTGGTAGTGGGGCTGGTGGGAAATGGGCTGGTTCTAGTGGTACTGGGGAAGAAGAGGATGAGCTTGAATGTTACCGACATCTTCATCCTCCATCTGTGCTTAGCAGACATTCTGCTGCTGCTAACGCTGCCCTTCTGGGCTGTAGAGGCAGTGAAGGGATGGATCTTCGACACAGCGCTCTGCAAGCTGACTGGAGCTCTGTTTAAGGTGGGCAAATATGTCTTTGGGGTCAAGAATTGTTAGTGGCAGTTTTCATGGCTTTGTGTTGATTTCATGAAATTATTTGGTCCACTGCTTTTCCATTTCATTGTTTCATGCACATCTTCAGTGATTAAATTGCATGAATTACAATATTCTATAGAACAGACATTCATTGGGAGGTAAAGAAACATTCAGCTTGGTCAAATGGTGTTATGTAGAACCATAAGAGGATCCCCATTCTCCTCCTTAGATTTTAGATATGTTACTCCACTCTAATATGTTTGCTATGGATTGGAATTTACTACAATGGCAAAAGCTGTTTTGAAACACTTTTATGCTTTTCTGAAGTCAAAAAGTCTTGTGTGAAGGCCCTGGAATATTTTGTGTGTCATTTTACACATAAAAGGTTAACAAGGGATTTTTTTCCACACTAAAACACATATTGGTTACATCTTGTGGCTATACTATTAAAACAATATTTTACTGAGATTTTACTGATCGGCTCCATTCACTTCCATTGTTCCTCAGTGTAACCCAGATTTTTTTTTAAGAAATTGAAAATGTTTTTTTTTGTGTTAAATGACATTATACCACAAATGCTGTTGAATAAAATGAGATTGTACCAGGAATATTTCTTTAAGAATCAACTTTGGATTTGCAGTCTCTCATTGTCATTTCTTTCTCCATCAGATCAATTTCTACTGTGGCATTTTCATGCTGTCCTGCATCAGTCTTGACCGCTACCTGTCCATCGTTCATGCAGTGCAGATGTATTCTCGTAAAAAGCCAATGTTGACTCACTGTTGCTGCCTGACGGTCTGGCTCTTCTGCCTTCTGCTCTCCATTCCTGATTGGAAATTCCTTGGGGCCACTGAGGACTCCAGACGTCAGGATAAAACACAATGTGTTCCAGATTACCCGTCTGGTTCTTGGCTTCTGGTCACTCGTCTGCTTTACCATATTTTGGGTTTCATTATTCCATCACTAATAATGCTGTTCTGTTACTCTTGCATACTGCTGCGGCTGCGGCGTGGCTCCCAGTGCATGCAGAAGAAGAGGGCCATCCGTGTCATCATAGCCCTGGTACTGGCCTTCTTCATCAGCTGGACGCCCTACAACATCACCCTTATTGTTGACACCATACAAACCAACTGGACCCCCAATACCAGTAACCAAACATCCTGTGAAAGTGCCACAGCATTAGATGTAGCTCTCACAGCTACTTCCACATTGGGCTACTTACACTGCTGTGTCAACCCAGTGCTTTACGCTTTTGTGGGGGTGAAATTTCGCCAGCACCTGCTGGACATGCTGAGACCACTGGGCTTCACGCTGAAGGTCCCAGCAGGTCTGGTGTCACGTAAGAGCTCTGTATGGTCAGAGTCAGTGGACACCTCACACACGTCTGCTTTCTGAAACAATCACACTGATATATGTACAATCAGTCAGCATGTCATCTTTTTATGCAAACTTTAACATCTGTATCAGTCAGAGGAGTTTGGCTTTAATTAAGCAAGCATTGCCGTTCACACCAAGGATGATGACTATAACAATAACTAGTTTTAATAATCATTATAATTGTATGAGAGTACTGAAGTCCACACCACCAATCATTGGAATCACTTTCAAAGTGATTTTCCAGTTGATGAATGAGAAAAAACTTTGACTGCCAATCAGAATTCATGCAACTTTAAAGAGCTTGAGCATTTAAAGCTGCAGACGACAAAACTGTAGTGCACATTTATAATAAATTTCCTTGTTCATTGGTGTGGACACTAATATTTATCTTCATAGTTATCCTTATATTTATCGTTCTTGGAGTGAACATATCTTAAGTCTCATGACAGTGCTTTTTAGTATGCACATGAATATAGAGCAGTCTTGTTTAATCTTACTTCCAGATATTTCTCTTTGCACATGTGTACGTCTACGTCATTGCGTCCCTGTTCTCAACTGCTTACAGCTCACACATTTTAGGGAGCGATAAAAAGTTTATATTTTTGCCATGGCAGTTTTTTCCAATGAATCAGACTTTTGCCAGAAAATGTTTCTGTTTTACTATTATACATTGTTAGTGTGTGTATTGTCTAATGTGTTCCTGCCATTATTTGTGTTGTTAATATATTGGCTTTTTTTTTGTAGATGTTATGGTGTATTTTTTTTATTATCTTGATTTGCTGTAAATACATTTTCAAAACATCCTTTTACTTGCACCAGGAATATTGCTTTAAAGGGTTAGTTCACCCAAAATTAAATTAGCCTGTGTTTTACTCACCCTCAAATCATCCTGTATGTGACTTTCTTCTTTCAGACGAATCCAATCGGAGTTATATTAAAAATTGTCCTGGCCCCTCCAAGCCTTTCAATGGGGGTAAGCGGGTGTTGGTTGTGAACAGTTCAGAAGACGTGAAATAAAGTGCGCACATCCATAATAAAACGTGCCTCACGTGGCTCTGGGGGGTGAATAAAGGCCTCCTGTAGCGAATCCATGCATTTTTGTAAGATAAATATCCATATTTCAAACATAAACACTTTTTTCTCTACTGGTTAATGCTTTTTCGTATTTAGTAAAATTATTAAAAATGAGATAGTAATAAGTTGCCGTGGATATTCCAAATCATAGCAACCAAAGCCTCTCAGTTGGAAAAACACTGTGCCACCAACGTGTTTCCAGCGCCACCAGCAGGTCGTTGTAAGAAGAGCGCCTGCCATTTTTTCCAATAGTATGTTCCTGCACAACCGGAGGCTGCAGTTTCAGGACCGCAGTTCTAGGACCCTATGCTTTTGTAACAGCGCTACCTACCGAATTGGATCACTAAAGATGGACGACATGGACAGCAATCAGAGTGAGTAACTTTACCGATTTTCAATTAAGTTTTATTTTATTACCTTAAAACGATGCAAAGTTTACGTAGCCAACGTGAGAACTGCTAAGAAATAATAATGAATTCCCGATTGCTAGTTTTATTGATTATTACGATGTTCTTAATTCGTGGCCATGATTTAATTCAGCTAAACCTTGTTGACATAAATGACTACAATAAGTAAATCTAGTCAGCACATTAATTAAACTTAAAAAGATGATAAAAGCATGTTGATGTGAGATGTGTCAGATTTACCTGTAGCTTACTGTATTAGTGTGAAAACTTGTTTGATACTCATTGTTTTAGCATATTAGTTAAGTATAAATCATCTTTCATAATTAAACTGGGCTCATTGCTTGGTTGCAATGAGCAGTGCACATAACAATATGTGTTATTAGCCTGTCCTTTTGGCAGTACTTTAGATGAATCTGGTTGATGTTTGAAAGGCATGGTCAGCGGTTTGCCTTCTGGACTGATGAGGCCAGAAACTTGCTCCAAGGAGCTCTTCAGCCAGTGTACAGAGTGCTATCTCAGAGGAAATCCACATTCAGGCTGTCGATGACCACACTGCAGAGGTAAAGACAGTGCTGGACTTCATTGTGAAGTTACAGGGATCTGAGGAGCATTAAACAATGTTCACATTTAATCATCATTACAAACAAACTCATAGTAAAGGTTCACCAGGGGTCTTAATTAGGAATAACATTAACAATATCTTTGAACTTTGCTGCAGATTATTGTATCTTTATCTTAAATGTATCGATCATCTCAAAATAATTGTTTTTGCACCATGGTTTGTCCATAGGGTGTACTCAACGGGAAGCCCTCTAAGTGGTCTCATAAGCTAACCTCCTCCCGAGTGCCTGTCTACCTCGACAGTGAGGAGCAACTGTCCTGTTTGCCTATCTGAGAGGAGTGCTGCAGAGGACACCAACACAACTGAGCTTCACAGATGAAGTGCAGAGGTATGCCGGACCATGTAATGGGTTTGTGAGTGTCCTGCTCCTGCACTTACAAAATCTACTGTATAAACTGCATGCTGGTTCTACTTGTGTATGGACCAATGTATAATGGCTTGCTTTTTAGTAGTGCTATAATAGTATACTTAAATTAGCTGTTTTTTCACAGGCCATCATATATGCCCTGGCTGTCCTACGGAATTTCTCATTGCAGGAGGCTGAGCAGGTCTTCCTTTCTGGTCCTGATTATCATTACAGGTCAGAGTAAAATATTAATTATTTTTGCACAGTGCCCAGTGCACCTTTTGTTACTGATGTTTCTGTTAACCCAACAGTGATTGTTCTCTGTTAACTATTTCAGTGAAGTGGAAGATTTTAATAGAAGGATTGACGGTAACACTTTCTATTAAGCCTGTATTTATAATACATTATAAAGTTATTCTTAAAGCATTATAAGGAATGAATAATGCATTATAGAAACCCTTAAGTCAAGTCAATTCACCTTTATTTATATAGTGCTTTTACCATACCGATTTGTGACAAAGCAACTGAAACAGCAGGAAGTAGGAAAATATGTCAATAATGCAAAATGGCAATATTAAACACTCATTTTTTTTCAGTTAAGCCAGTTTTAATCATGAATTCAGTTGATGTACAACTCCAGCTCCGTTAACAAATATCTTGTGCATCAATGTCAACGATAACGCTGAATGAAGTGTCCCAACTAAGGCAAGCCAGAGGCTACAGCGTGGCAAGGACCAAACACTCCATCGGTGAAGATTGAGAAAAACCTTGGGATAAACAGGGCTCCGTCGGGGGGCCGTTCTTCCTCCTTGACCATACGAACCAGCAACGGAAAAATCCATAGAAGACGTAATAAACGACGATGAATAATATTAACAGCAATTATTATATGATGCAATCAAACTTATAGCAGAATGTGGTAGTTGTTGTTTCAGGGTTGGCATCATCTGAGGTCCTCTGAGGGTTTGCATCATCTCTTCTCAGGTGTTCGGATCCAGACTGAAGCTTGTGTAAAAACCTAGTTACGGCAAAAGACCGAGAAACACATACAACCATAATATCGTAGTCTGCTGTTCCACAACCAAGCAAAAATGTTTGTTTAAACCCAAACTAACGAATAATATGTGCATTTGATTAGATATAACCTGCACTTAAAAGATTTGAACTGCAGTAAAAGATTATGAGATGCATTATTTGCTTGGCCAAAGAGATGTGTCTGTAATCTAGATTTAAACAGAGAGAGTGTGTCTGAACCCCGGACGTTATCAGGAAGACTATTCCAGAGTTTAGGAGCTAGATGGGAAAATGCTCTCCCTCCTTAAGTGGACTTATATATCCTAGGTACTACTAAAAGTCCAGAATTTTGCGACCTTAGTGAGCGTGATGGATTGTAGCGTGGTAGAAGACGAGTTAGGTACGCAGGAGCTAACCCATAAAAGGCCTTATAGGCAAGTAATAATATTTGTAACTGATACGGAACTTAATAGGTAGCCAGTGTAGAGACTGTAAAATTGGGGTTATATGATCATATTTTCTTGACCTGGTAAGGACTCTAGCGCTGCATTTTGGACTATCTGTATCTTGTTTATTGAAGATGCAGGACAACCACCTAGCAGTGCATTACAATTGTCCAGTCTAAAGGTCATGAATGCATTTACTAGCTTTTTTTGCATCAGAAACAGGTAACATGTTTTTCGTAACTTGGCAATGTTTCTAAGTTGGAAGAATGCCGTTTTTGTAACATGGTAAATATGATTTTCAAAAGACAAGTTGATATAACACCCAGATTTTTGACTGTAGAGAAAGAAACAGTACATCCGTCTAGTTGCAAACTGTAATCCACGAGATTCTGTGTACTGCTTTTGGTCCAATCGTAATAATTTCTGTCTTATCCAATTTAATAGAAAAATTAATTGGCATCCATTCTTTACATTTTTAACACACTCCGTTAGCTTAGATATTTAGAAGTTTCATCTCGTCTTGTTGAGATATATAGTTGAGTATCATCGGCATAACAGTGGAAACTAATCCCCTTTTTTTCTAATAATATTACCAAGGGGCACCATGTATATCGAAAATAGCAGAGGACCTAGGACAGATCCTTGTGCACTCCATATTTTACTGGTGATGATTGAGATGACTCCCCATTTAAATAAAGAAAGTGGTAGCGATTGGACAGGTTGGATCTAAATCATCTTAAAGCCTGCCCTTGGATACCGGTATAGTTTTGTAATCGATCTATGATTATGTCATGATCTATAGTATCGAATGCAGCACTCAGATCAAGTAAAACTAGCAATGAGATGCAGCTTTGGTCTGACGCAAGAAGCAAGTAATTTTTGTAATTTTAACAAGTGCAGTTTCTTTGCTATGGTGGGGCCTGAAACCTGACTGGAATTCTTCATAGAGATCATTTTTTTGTAGGAAGGAGCACAATTGAGCAGACAAACTTTTTCTAAAATTTTAGACATAAAGGGAAGATTTGAGATGGGTCTGTAATTTGCCAGTTCACTTTGATCTAGTTGTGGTTTCTTAATAAGATGCTTAATGACCGCCAGCTTGATTTTTTGGCCTTGACCTAAAGACAACGACGCGTTAATAATATTGAGAAGCGGTTCTTCTGCTACAGGTTACAACTCTTTCAGTAATTTAGTGGGTACAGGATCTAACAGGCATGTTGTTGTTTTAGATGCAGTGATAAGTTTATTTAGCTATTCCTGTTTTATAGTTGTAAAGCACTGCAGTTTATTTTTTGGTGCGATGAATGAAGCTGAAGTAGTTTATGCTGTAGAATCTACATTTGTTATTGTTTTTCTGATGTTATCTATTTTATCAGTTAAGAAATTCATAAAGTCATTACTATTAACTGTGAGGGAATATTTAGATAGTAACAATTATATGTAATGTTGCATCATCTTATAATATCGTAAGACCAGTTTAATGACTATATACTTATTGTGTGTTAATCATTAGGATGATTTAGAAACAACCCATGACACACATTGCATCCACTTTTGCAATGGATGATATTTCTCATAGTTATAATATATTATAGGTCTCATATCTTGCCATTGTTTAAGATCTGCACAGTAACTTAGTACATCTTATTTGTGTTTTTGCTGTAAAATAACAAATACAAAGTCTTCATGAAAACATTCCAAAATGCTTTAATATGGTCTGGTCTTATTATTGTTAAGTGCTCTTTGTCTGCTTCAAGTGAAGTAACTTCACTGTACTTAATGCAGACAAAGACCACTTATAAATAATATTTTTTTTTTTCTCAAACAGCCATAAGATCTTATATCAGATCAGATGAATGTGTACACGTTTGCTTTGGACAATTTTTATTGTAATATCAATGTGATTATTTTGATGGTAGCCATTTAGACAACTGTTGATAAGTAACTCTGCGACTACATGTCAACTAGCAGTCATTAGAGTATTAGTAGACTGTATGCTAAATATCTGCTAACACTTTATTTTGATGGTCCCCAACAGATATTCTACTGACTATAAGCAACTTTGCAAGTACATCAACTTATTATACTAACCCTAACCTTAACCTAACAGTCTACTAATGAAAGTTTAGTTGACATGTAGTTGCAAAGTTTGCTTATAGACTCATAGACTACAGGGACCATCAAAATAAAATGTAATCTAATAAAAACCACATGTTGCATTTTTTCATTTGAAAGTATTACAACTGGTCTTAAACTAGCTCACAACAAACTTAATATTAACCTCAACAGGAAACACTCAAAACAACACTCAACCACTCCTAACCCCTCACAAGATGTAGTTATCTTAAATAAACAATGTCAAGATAATCCATTATAAATTAAGTGGATTTATTATGTATTCATTGTGTGTTATACGTAATCATACTCTTAAAAGTTATAACCACAAATGCGTAAGTATTATAATGTATTATAAATGTTATGATTATTTATGAGATGATACAACATATTATTAAGCTTTTTTTATAGTGCTTTATGCATTAATTATAATGCCTTAAGAAAACCCTTATAATGTATTATAAATACAGGCTTCATAGAAAGTGTTACCGGATTGACAAACAATTGAGGAAAGAAGAGAGAACATTCATTTTGTGGGTTTTGCTCTTATATACTTACATTTGGAGTTAGATGTCAGTAACATGATTATTCTGTTTGGTTCTCTCTCTCTCTACAACCCAAACAGTGCATACGTGTTAAATCAGAAATATATATTACAGAGTTAAACATGTTAAAGCAAATGTTTCTTATTTAATTCTCCCTCCCTCTCTCTCTCTCTCTCTCTCTCTTTTTAATCTCTCTCAGGAGTTGAGCCCTTCTGTCCCTTGCCGGCACTGATGGAAAGGGGTCTTTTTTATGATGTTGTATTATGTGTTATTTCAAAAATGAGTATATACAGTATATAAATATGCAGTCTTGAACCATTCTTGAGTCTTGTGTCTTGCCTCTCTACAAACTTTTAAATATCTGGCTGTAATTTAGTGACTGCAAATGCTGATTTCATTTGATTCCATTTTTATTATACCTGATAATGAGCTAGTTCAAGTTAAGGGGGCTAATCAATATACAGTATGTTTCAAGATACTAAGACTTAAGGTACTCCACTTTTCAGTTGTTAAAGACTTGAAATACATTTTTCATTTATATTTTAAGTGTAAATTCATTTAAATTTTAAATTGTTAACTCAAAGCAGGTATTACACACTTTGTAATTAACATCTGATGCATTTATAAATAAAAATCACAATTGAAATAAAAAAAAATGTTCCTGAGAACGTACAAACATTACTACAAACTAAACCACCAGGGTCCTAGAAATGCGGTCCTGAAACTGCAGCCTCCGCTATATTATCCAATTCGGTAGGTTACAAAAGCATAGGGTCCTAGAACTGCGGTCCTGAAACTGCAGCCTCCGGTTGTGCAGGAACACCCTTCTCATTTTTTCAGCTTGCTAAAAACTCTTTGGTGGACACACGTTATTGAATATTTATTGTTAGGCATATGGCCTATTAGTCTTTTTTGCATTTATGCAATATACTGGAACCAAACCCTTAGAAAGTATACACCTAATATCCCTGCGTTCCTGGACACTGCATTTTGCTTAGCTGTAATTAATAGGCGGGGATTATGCCAATTGTGAACGAGTGTGCACACGCGCCCTATTTACGAATGATTGGGATTCATTAACATACATGTTTAAATATCAAATCGGATGTTTATGAAGTGTTTGTGAAGGTCTGTTTTACACGCAAATTACTCCAAATTTACTCATATATTTATGCAAGTTTCATGAATGAGGCCCAATGTGTGCATTGCAGCAGGGTACATTATCCTGCTCAAAGAGGCCACCTCCACTAGGGAACATTATTGTCATGAAGGGGTGTACCTGGTCTGCAACAATGTTTAGGTAGGTAGCACATGTCAAATTTACGTCAACATGATTGGCCAGGTTTTCTCAGCTAAACATTGCCCAGTGCATCACACTCCCTCCAATGTCTTTTCGTTATCTCACTATGCATCCTGGTGCCATCACGTCCCCAGGTAAAAGGTGCACACATACAGTACAGCTGTCCATGTGATGTAAAAGAAAACTGGACTCAACATATGAGGCGACGTTCTACCACTACTCCAATGTCCAGGTCTGACGCTCAAGTGCCCATTGTATGCACTTTCAATGAGGGACATGGGTCATTGTAGGCACTCTGATTGGTCTGCGGCTACACAGCCTCATACGCAGCAGAGGGTGATGCACTGTGTTATGACACATTCATTCCATAACCATCATTAAAATTTTGTGTGACTTGTGCCACAGTAAACCTTCTGCTGGCTCAGACCAGACGGGATAGCCTTTGATGCCTCATGCATCAATGAGCCTTGGGCGTCCACCCTCGCTGCCACTGCTGACCATGAGCAACCCACTAGCAATCTGCTCAATCTTAATTCCTACCCATTTCTCCTGCATCCAACAAATTATGACAACTGATCGTTTGCTTACCATCTAATCTACCCAGACCTTAATATGTGGCCTTATTAGGATCAACAATATTTACTTGTATTTGTACTGTTTTAATAATGCTTAAAATGCTCTGTATACTTTCCAGTAGGAGAACAAATGCCAGTGTTCAACTCCTGCTCACAGGCACTGTATGTGAAATATAGATACATGGTAATTGAGGGTGTTTTTTAAAGACTAAAACACAGCTACAAATATTTTCTCCTGGTTGTTCATAACTGGAATTTGAAGTAGCTCTATTACACAGCACAACGAAGTAGGATATTGCAATAAACACATTTAAACCGGACAAAACATGTAACCAAATTAAACATTGATAGAACCCCAAAAATCAAGAAAAACCACGTCGGACAGTCAAATCACGTGGTCTCGCGACTCCAGCTGCTTCGCATCTGAAATGTTTGTGGTGTGATTACACTGCATGCATCTGCGGGAGGATACGGCTCCGATGAGGTTTTGTTCCGTCCTCCACGCGGTGCCAACTCACACCAGGAGCATTTCAGAACGCTGCCCAGGGCTCATTATACAACGTAGGCTACATTTACGCCATCGCGTTAATAATGCAAAGGAGAGCAAGTAAAAAATACAATATTACTTTAATAATAATAATAGCGAAAAAAAATTACGCGGAGAGGCATAATGCATTGCCAGCACCAAAAGGACATAACGGCAAAACTAACCGAATTATAACTGTCACCATTTAGAATTAAACAAACTTGTATTTGTGATGACCCGAGCTGACGCAAAAAAGGGTAATTGTGAAATGGGTTGGTCGTCAAGCATGGTCATAATATTAATTGTAAAAAAAAAAAAAGCCTTTGATTCTCGAACTCATTCTTGTTAAGTGCGGCCGCTGTTGTTTACCCTGCAAGCGCCAATTAGGAAGCAAGAAAAACGGAAGTGTGAAAAAGGCTAATTGGCTTCATTTTTGTTTTTAAGTTTTCAGGGATAGAAACACTGGAATAAACATCTTGACTATCGATCTCTGCATGTGGGCGGGAATGAAACACCTCTCCGCTGATTGGTCAACCAAACATTACAACAATAATATTCCTAAAAAATATAATAATCCTCCGCTTCAACGGATTCTTAACGTGTTTATTTCTACCACATTGAATCTCTTTCTCTACATCAAACAGCCAGATTAATGAATGGCTTGTCACAAACCGAGGCAGAGCAGACAGAGCTTTCTTTTGTGTATATAGGCATAAATTCTGCAACCTACCTGTGAAATATTAGTTTTATCTTCAATCAATGATTAATTTAGTCGCAACTGCACTCACAACTATACTAGCCTAATTTATTATAGTTATCCACCTATCAAAATCTGTGTGGCAAAGCGGCTGGAAGAATGTATTGAAGTGAAGCGCAGACCACTATCAATTTATGTGAACAGTATGTAGTTTTAGACAATAATCTGAGATTATGTAATTAATATTGAGTACTAGCCAACTAACTGATGGCAAACATTTCCTGACTCATTCCTCCAAAACACCCCAAAGTGTCTCAATAATATTCAGACCTGCTTACTGTGCAGGCCAGATGTTCAGTGTCAGTTTCATTTTCATCAAGTTTGTCCTCTTTTGAACTCTGATATGTCTCCCATTATGCTGTGTGGATCGTAGTATTTTATGTGCAGCTGTGCTATTGTTTTGCTAATTCAACCTTCACACTTTGCTCTTACTGATGGGATATGAAATCAGTGAAGATTGGCCACCAGGCCACACATAGGTGTGAAACCTGCAACACAATGTTGGCCAGTTTTTCAGTTTCATTGTCCTACACCTGTATCAGGGGTGTTCCCTCCAAGGAGGCAAGGAAGGCAGTGTCTCCTTAAAACAATTGGATGAAAAAATAATCCAGAGTACAAAAATAAAAGTCAAATTTTACGTAATATAATATTAAAAAGTGTAGAAATCTTTAGACAAATTTTTCTAAAGTAACGCTATCTAAGAGCAACATTAGCGGTTGAAGTAACAGCGGTATAGGCCATGTTTCTCTTGCCTCCCCTGAGCCCACTAAACAGACTTAAAGCGGCAGTTGTAACTGAGAATGAATGGGGGAAAAGTCATGTGAGAGGAGGTAATGCCTCCAATGCAATATGATTGGTTATCATGACTGGCTCATGCAGATAAATCCAGATGAAGACTAATTAAAATGTAGGTAAACAACCCACCCACTTAGATATCACCACTTTGCCACATCAAAACTAAACTTGAGATAACATGATCTGTGGGGTTTTTAAGTCAGCAATCAGCTTGGTGAAATTAAAGGTACATCTCCATGTCTTTGATCAGTGTTACCGAGCTTTGATGACTGATGATACAAAAATATGTTGACTATTAGAAATAACAGAGGAACATCAGTTTACAAATAAAATATAGATGTAATCTGAAATTATTTCTTATAGCTGTTATTTTGGAATAAATGTAAAAAAGCTTAAAATCACTTCATTGATGAGATTTATACTTGGTTTTAATAAACCAAACATTAACTACATTGTTACTGTAACAAAACAAACCTTAATAGCCATTAATAACTATTTTGCACTGCATTGTGTCATGGACTCCATCAAAAATCATCAGTTGGGTCAAGACTATAGTGGAAAAAATTTATCATAAATCATGACAAATTACCAATTGCATTATTGAGTGTACGTTCCCATCTGTCTCCGATCATCTCTTATACAGTACTACCACCCCAATCCCATGAGTGGCAAATGAGGAATCTACCAAACATAAAAGCTTCTTCAGAATGTGGTCTGACGTAAAACATCATGTGTGAAATGAGTGATAATCAAAAATCTGCAGGAAAACTACAGCAAAACACTCCTGCCTGCCTAAATTAAAGTGAAGTGACATGTGGCCAAGTATGGTGACCCATACTCAGAATTAGTGCTCTGCATTTACCCATCCAAAGTGCACACACCCGGAGCAGTGAACACACACAAACCGTGAAAACACACCCGGAGCAGTGGGCAGTCATTTTTTGCTGCGGCGCCCGGGGAGAAGTTGGGGGTTCAGTGCCTTGCTCAAGGGCACCTCAGTCGTGGTATTGAAGGTGGGAGAGAGCGCTGTACATTCACTCCCCCCACCTACAATCCCTGCCGGTACGAGACTCGAACCCACAACCTTTGGGTTATGAGTCCAACTCTCTAACCATTAGGCTACGACTTCCCCTATTAAGTGCTGAGGGTTGGCATCATGGGACTAATGTCACATATTTATTATAGTAGATTTATATATTATTCCTGTTTGGTCAACTTTTTTTCTCCCATACATTTTGCCGTTTCCCAGAATGCAGCTTCCATTCTCAGAAAGGAAGTGAGAGTGTGGCAGTGCAGAAAATTTCATGTGACCATACTGTTTTACTTTTACTTTGTTGGAATGGGAGAAGTGAGTCAATTAACGATGGAAAGGGGTGAGGTCTAAATGAAAACAGTTCTCATGAGAGAAGGTTTACAGAGAGGAGAATTACAGGTTACCGTGCGAAGTGGGAATTGTGTCTTCCAGTTGACGGCGCTTCTGGGAATGCTTGTCTGGTGCAACTCGGAGATCAGGAATTGGAGCGTCACGCTTTCGAGACCGGCTGCTTTGTTGAGCTGTCCAAAAGGCAAGTGAAGTCCACCCAGTGTTGCCAACTTAGCAATTTTGTTGCTAAATTTAGCAACTTTTCAGACTACCCTAGCAACTTTTTCTTCCAAAAGCACCTAGCAACAAATTTAGATATTTAAAATTTTTATTTGGCAACTTTTAGTAACTTTTGATAAGGACTCAGACAATAAAAAGGCACACATTTTCCATCCAAATTACACAAAAAGAAGAAAACCTAATATGCCTAGCAATACACGCATCACGTGAATCGAGTTAGCTGCTATTTGCAATTGTTCAATTTAATAATAATAATTTGATAATTTAATAATTGTTCATTTATGATACAGTTTGTTAGTAGTTTGTACCTGTGATTGTTGATCAGTTAGTATACTGTAAGAAAAATGGAAAATCTTTCAGGACATTATCCATTATCCATTATCCATCATCCATTGTAACCCTGTAACCCAAAACACAATGCGTAATTTAAAATGCAGATAAAAAACCAATACGGAAAATTCTTTAATATTAACATAGTAGATTGTGCCCTAATTTTACAGTGTAGCATACTAACTAACTACTAATACACTGCTTAAAGCATATTAGTTGAGAATGTGTAGAATTACTAGTTTACTAGCTATTAAAAAAACTTACATTGAAATCATAAATAAAATTGTAAGTTTTCAAAACTTCAATGTATTTAATAATACAGTTATTTATATTCTAATATTATATCATGCATATTATTTTACAAACAAATCTAAATTAACATATAAAATATATTTTTTGCTGAGATTCGATGATGTGACAATTTTGCGTTGTGATTACGCAATGACGTCATTGAGCCATGACTTCCACCGTCATTTAGTAACTTTTAGCAACAAATCGACCTTCCTTTAGCAACTTTCTTTGAAAATTAGTTGGCAACAGTGAGTTCACCGAAGACTGTTCTCTTCAGCCACCTTCCATTCTACTAAACTTGGTCAGTGCCTCAACGCTGCACCCTCACACTAGCATTCATCCACATGCTATCAGCCAGACAAGCCACATATACAAACACCATTTACATCTGCACATTTTGTTGTGTGCTTAATGAGATCACTCCATGAAATTAACTGGTTAAGAGTGCTTTTTTATTCAAATAACTGCTTATACAGTGTGTTAAGGTCTCTGCACACTGAGTCCGAAAATTTCGTATGCGTTTTTGCGTATTCGAAATCTAAAAATTCGTCAGGCACAGGGACATTTGCAGAGTCGATGAGTATTAATCAGTTGCGAAAAAATTCACAAACCGCACTAAATGGAGTCTTCAAGCAGTGAGGATGATTTTGTTGTCCTCTCGCTTCTTAAAAAAATAAAAAGAAAGGAAATATTGGGTTCATCCAATCCTGATTCCTGAGATAGAGAAAGGATGGAGAGTTCACTCAGGAGCAGAGGGATTATCACGGGCAGGGCCTTTTCTAGCCAATTGATGCCCTAGGCGAGGATGCCCTTATTGCCCCCCCCCCCCCAAATTAAATACTATATCTAATATTTTCAGACACAGGTGCTTTCACATTCATATTGGTTGTCATAGTAATGACACTAATTTGTGGAGATCCAGTGCATTGAGTTCCACAAATCTGAAAGCATTATTTGTAAATTGACTGTTAAAGGAGTCATATGATGTTGCTAAAAAATAACATTATTTTGTGTATTTGGTGTAAAGAATATGTTGACATGCTTTAATGTAAAAAAAACATTATTTTTCAAATACTGTACATTATGTAGGTCCTCTATGCCCCGCCTCTCAAACGCTTCGTTTTCTACAAAAGTCCTCCTTCCGACAAGCGCAGTCTGCTATGATTGGCCAGCTGACCCAGTGCATTAATTGGCCGAACACCGCAACGCACTCGTCGGAAATGTAATGCCCCTTACCATAATCATGAGCTTTTTTCTTTCAAAATAAATGTAAAGACAGAAAATAATGTAATTAGTTTTACCATCAATTCAAGCCCGAAAGGGGAACAGACACAGGAATGATGCAGTACACAAGCCACAGTTAAGACAGCCGACTCCACTGTGATCTCTCTCTCTCTCACACACACACACTACAGCGCGCGGGCGCAACACACACGATGCGCAAAACTAACATTTGAACAGTCATTAGCAAATACTTAAACTAATAACAAACATAATTACAGTAGCTGATTCAGAAGCGCCAGATTGCATAGCAAAGTCAGAATTACCTCCTCCTAGGTTGCATGAAACGGTCGTCCATTAAATGCATTGCTGTTCTGTTGTAAGTTATCTTAAAGATTCCTAAATGCATCTACTTTCGGAAGGCCAAATAAAGTGCTTTTGCTTTCGCCTAGAAACACAGCGCCTCCCTGATATCGCTGCTTCAACACTAACTGCGGTTACTGAAAACCACGCCTTCTTTCTTTGCGTGAAAATTTAGGCGGCATTATGCAAATCTTCCCACAAAGTGATGTAGACATGTGGGGGCGTGTAAGAACGAGCCATTTTAGGGGGGCGTGGCAGAGTCTTATTTTTATAAAGAATATCTCTTTGGATTTGATACTTTATTCTTTGCAACTTTACAGATCTTTTTTTTGCACCAAGAGCTTGTAACACTCCAAGAGAAAGGAAAACTTGAAATCGCAACATATGACCCCTTAGATAAACATTTTGCACAAATTATTATCTGTAATATCATTGTGTTGCCACTAGATGCATGTATAGCCCTATGTAACAATCCCTAATGCCTAAGACATTGCACATAATTTACACAAAAATCACACAAATTAATTTTATTACATTTTGATTTGGATATGATATACTATACTACTACATATTGTTTAGATATTAGCAATGGCTACTTTTTTGTCTTTATCTGATTTTTGTTCAATTTTTTTGTTGTTGTTTCTTGAAAAATTGATTTAAAGTGTCAGTTATTGCATTATTATTTCAGGCAAACCTATAAAACCCCTTTGTTACCCCAAACTACATATAAAAGCTTTATCAGTGGCATAAAAGTAACCAATGCAGCTACTTAATCATTTGCTAATCGTTAACGCGTTAACGTCTCCTTTAAATAACGTGACGCTCTGCCCTCTATGACGCTGCTCCAATTAAGAGCTGTTGGAAGTGAATGAATTGAATCAGCATTTCGACACCTCCTTAAGGATGCATTTAACTCGACAAATCGGTCTAAAGGATGTATTGATCTCGTGAATTAACAAATTTTACTATACAAATATTTTTTAAATTTGATGTTAAAGTTTATATGGGAATATTACAAGACACGCTGATCCTTTAACAATGCATTTGCGCAAAAAAACGCACACCTTTTGGACAAATCTGCCACAAATATTTGGACAAATGTGCCACAAAAGTGCCACAAATACTGCCTAAACAAAATACTGATTTTGTGCACTTTATTTACTGTACCAATATTTTAAATTGGCAATTGAACTTCGCTTTATTGCATGGCAAAAAAAAAAAAAAGTGTTTTGAGCATGTGAAAACCGAGAGAGGGACCCCCCAGTCCGGAATTGATTTTGTGTTTGGTTTTGTTTGTTCTGTGGCGACAGTCGTCCCGAGGGTTTTGAAAAAGTGCAAAGCACTGACAAGGCCCACGTTCTAATGGCGTTGTTGAGCGCTCCAAATGCATACTTTGCATGCAACAATCAGGCAGCAATTCTGATCTAGTGGCATACAGGCATGGTCAGATTGGCAGTACTCTAGCCCAATAATGTGTGGGCAGTCATATTTCAGGGTGACCGTGCCACTTTATCACAACCCTGCTAAAAGTGCCAGTACGTACGATCATTGGCGCCCCTTCAGCTGGTGGCGCCCTAGGCGACGGCCTAGCTCGCCTATGCCTAGAAACGACCCTGATCACGCGGCGACGATTTCAAAGTTTACTTCAGGGATGGTCAGTGGTCAGTTTGATGCATCTGCGAGCGAATACTAGGACAACATATAAAAGAAGACCACCAATTATGTGAACTCAGTGCTGCAAGGAGCTATATACAGTGCTTTGTTGCGAGCCGAAGTGGAGGAATTTTACAATTGCCATTCTGGATTTTGCTTCGCTTGTACTGGTTGGCTCTGAACTGTCAGAAAACACTATCAAAATGCTTGAAGGGAACTAGGGTTGCCAAAAATATACAAACATTACAATATAAACATTTCTGTAATCTAAAATAATCTGTGTATCATTCGATCATTCGGTTTTTTATTTAATATTGAAAGTAGAAAAATGAGAAAACTGCTCCTTTTTCGTATTTTCGTTTTTTTCCAAAACACGAAAAAAACAGAATTCAGATTAAATTTTCGTTTTTCGTTCATGGGAGGAAAAATTAATAAACAGCTTAAATATTCGATTTCTACACATGGGTGGGAATTAAACGCCCCTTTCTGATGATTGGTCAGACGGAAGATTAAACCAGGCCTTCTGCAGTATCGCAGCAGAATAATAGTCCTCCACTGCTGCAGTGGATTCTTAATGCATTTATTGCTACTACATTTAGTCTTTTTTCATCAAACAAACTGGCTAATGAATAGCTCAACACAACTCATACCAGGGCAGAGTCTACACAGGGCTTTCTTCTCTGTAGATATAAATTCTATTCTTTGCAACAGCTGGGCATGGCAGGGTATGATATGACAGCTGTCATAGACTACCCTGCTCACCCAGTAAGTCTGTTTAAGTAATTAATTAATTCGTTTCAAAATAAATATTTTAAACACTAAGACAAAAAAGGAAAGAATAATAAATTGGCTTGGGTAAATATAGGCCTATGTTCACGCAAGAACTGCCATTCTGACTGACAACCGGAGAACAGCAGATATTATATATAGCCTACTGTTAGAGTTATACAATGTAGTCTTTTTTTATTAAAATTGAATATAATTGATATGATATCTCAAAAAGATAAGCACTTGTGCGCGGCGTGAGCTGCTGCGCACTCGCACTGCAACAAGATTTTCATAAAATATAATAACTTGCCATTTCAGTTTGTTTCTCAACAAACCCTCAGTATACCTTCAGAATGCTTGGAATATACGCCACGAGATGCATAGGATTATTCTACGACAGATATGCATCCGCTTCAAAAAAAAAAAAAAAAATAAACTAAAGTCACCATTCTCTGCCATTAAATTGGCAAGTGCGAGCAGGACATTTTTGTATTAAGTAATAAGCCTTTAGAACAACATTAAGGTGAATAGTCACTCTAGTTCACACAGTTCCAAAAAATTGTGATGGGTTAAATAAACTCAATAATCAGACAGACGCGACTACAGTCAAGCACAGAAGTGCACAGGAAATAAACAGCAGTCATATTTAAAGCAGTTTAAAATAATATTGAGTACTGATTGATGTTCACCTGGATTTTTCCCCCATCGAGGGAACTTAATACTCTGTCATTTATAGTCATATGGTAAAATGTATACTTTTAATTGTGTAACGTTACGTTCAAATAAACTACAAAAATGTCATGCCTTTGAAAAATAAAGAGAAAAACAGAATGCGCTGCTTTAGCGCCTCTCTGTCTCCTTGAGCATTTTTCTGGCGCATGCCACAAATATGAACCACAGGGAATACTCGTCTTTTAATATGCTTAATTTAGATTATTTTACATTAAATGCTTCATATAAGTCACTTTGGAATAAATCACAGTAGGCCTATGTATCATGATAAAAAAAGCGACTTTACAGTCTGGAAATACTTCGGGCTATAGCAAATTATTTCTCGGACCCCCTATCACTTTAAGAACCGCTGGTCTACACAAAAGAAAGACCTGTAGACTCTGCCCCGGTACGAGTTGTGTAGAGCTATTCATTAGTCTGTTTGATGATAAAAATATGAATGTAGTTGCAATAAAATGGGTTATTAATCCGTACAACTGTAGCAGTGGAGGACTATTATTCTGTTGCGTGATACTGCGTAAGAACTGATGATGGCACGGTTTGATTTTCGGCTGACCAATTAGCAGAAAGGGGCGTTTAATTCCCGCCCACATGTAGAAATCGAATATTCAAGCTGTTTATTCATTTTTCCACCCATGAACGAAAAACGTTCTCGTTTTTCGTGTTTTGGAAAAAAAACGAAAATACGAAAAAGAAGCCGTTTTCAAATTTTTCTACTTTCAATATTAAATAAAAAAAAACGAATGATCGAATGATACACCGATTTATATAACCTACAGTTCAACAGGTTGTTTTTGAACAGTAATAGTTTTTATGTTTTTTTGAAGAAGTCTCTTCTGCTCACAAAGCCTGCATTTATTTGAATAAACTTAGTCAACTATACTTTTCTCTCATTTCTAGCTTTTAATTGACTTAGAAATCAGATAACTGTTGGACAATAACCAATAATAATGATTTGTTTATATACTACAAACACTTTTTTTATCACATAAGAATCAGGGTATCTTCCGTCCAATCAATTTTTGTTTTAATATTGAAATCTGAAAAATGAAAAACGGCACATATTTCGTTTTTCAACTATTCAAACAAAACGAAAAATCAAGAATCCGGCTTAATTTTTCGTTTTTACATTCAGGGATAGAAAACGAAATAAACAACTTGAATATTCGATCTCTACATGTGGGCGGGAATGAAACGCCCCTCTCTGCTAATTGGTCAACCAAACATTACAACATAATAATAGTCCTAAAAACATAATATCGGCCGGCAGGGATTATTAACTGGGTATTTACTACATTTTATCTCTTCATCAAACAGCCAGATTAATGAATGACTTGACACAAACCATACTGAAGCAGAGCCTTTTGGCCCTAGGCATGCCTGTTTTATTATAGTTATCCACCCATTAAAATATGTGCGGCAAAGCTGCGTGATGCACTGCAGCGTGGGGAGAATGTATTGTAGACAAGCGCAGACCACTATTAATTTATGTGAACACAGGTAGTTTTAGACAATAAACTGAGTTTATTTAATTAATATTGAGTATTGGCCAGCTAACTGATGACATACAAAATTGTTGTTTAACAACTAAACCCAAGTCACAGAACCGTTGTATACCTGACTGACTCGCAGCAGGCGCATAGAGTGGTGAATCATCCCTGAATGAATCAGAGTCTTTGAAAAACCCATTATAGACAACAATGCAATTACTAATTATTATAGACAGTTGGTTGATTTTATTCCTAAATGAATGAATTAAGCATTTTGAACAAATTGATTGAATAAAAGGATCCTTTATTAACACAAAGACTTACAGCCACCTAGTGGCGATATTACTTTCATAATTCAAGTATTATTTAATTTTATTCATATTTCTATTAAAAATGTTGTATAAAACATTAATCTAATTTCATTATACATTTGTAAATGCACATACAGTCATCTTATCAGCATTAAACTGTAAATAAATTTAAAAGCATCTTCAGACCCAGGTTCTATATCATTGAATACTGATTTGGTATGGATACTGAATTGGTAACAGCCTATTGTCATATTATTCTAATTTATTTAATGTAAGAATTTAACATTAAAAATGACATATAAAAGGTAAAAAAATAAAATAAATAAATAAATAAAAAACTGAAAATCAGTTGCCCCTTATGTGAAAGTTAATTTCTGATACTGCTGACACTGGCTTATTGTTCGAAGTGTTATTTCAGGGTTTGGATATGTTCTTATAACTCAAACGAGTTCACCTTCAAATCATGACGTCAAATTCACATTTCACAAAAGTCAATCACTGAAACAAGCACTGTGAGGAACAAATAGTCCCATGCCAGTGGGATAATAACAGATGATTTCCTAAATTTGTATAAAGTGCTCTATGAATAAAACTCAAAATAGAAAAATAATAGATGTGCTGTGAAGGTAAATTACACAAACTCGTTTATTTTCATATCTGTAATATTATTTAAGTTCCTCCTTTGTCTAAAATGCAGCGTATTGTCTAAAACAAAAGTTATGACTGTATGTTCACATAAATTGATAGTGGTCAATACATTCTCCCCGTGCTGCAGTGCATCGCGCAGCTTTGCCACACAGATTTTAATAGGTGGTTAGCTATAATAAAACAGGCAGTGTCAAAAGGGCCAAAAGGCTCTGCCTCGGTACAGTTTGTGTCAAGCCATTCATTAATCTGACTGTTTGATGAAGAGATAAAATGTAGTAAAAATAAACATGTTAAGAATCAATAGAAGCGAGGACTATTATTAAGGTTTTTTTTAGGACTATTATTATGTTGTAATGTTTGGTTGACCAATTAGCAGAGAGGGGCGTTTCATTCCCGCCCACATGTAGAGATCGAATATTCAAGTTGTTTATTCGTTTTCTATCCCTGAATGTAAAAACTAAAAATTAAGCCGGATTCTTGATTTTTCGTTTTGTTTGAATAATTGAAAACGAAATATGTGCCCGTTTTTCATTTTTCAGATTTCAATATTAAAACAAAAATGGATTGGACGGAAGATACCCTGATTCATAAGGCAGAATAGTTTCAATACTGTAATATAATGCTATGTCAGTTAGCACTGCATTGTTCACATACTTTATTACCTGGAGATGACTTGAAAAAACACACATAAACCATATATTGTCGCAATCATGTTTAATGTCTTCATGTTTCCAAAACGTTTCTGTTTTTCTGAAAACAACAGTTTTCATACAGCAATAGCTGGACGCTTTTGTCCATATTAGGAATGTCCTCATAGGACTTTCTGCGTGAGAGTGCCCTCCGGGTTTGAGTATGAATGAAACATACACTGCATGAGTGTTTAACGCTCCGCGATGTTCATCTCGCCTTAATCTGGGTCCGAATAAAACATCAGATCATGCACAGACTATCCTGTCTCTTTGAATTTAAATCTATATTTATTAACACCGGCTCTTGAAAACCTTTATGCGAACACACTTGCCCGAAAAAGTGCGGGGGACGAATTTACGTGATATTAAAAGTGGGGGGGACACGTCCCCCGCTTAATATACGCCCCTGACCTAGACCATACGAATAACAAACTCTAAACGGAGAATGAATCATTCTTTTTGACAAGTGTTTGATTTGTGAACATAGCCGTTCCAGGGAGGCTTTAAGACCAAGCGGAATCCTCTTCACAGCGAGCGGGAGTCCAGCCACGCAAGAAAACGTGCATTTTGCTGAGGGAAGACGTGATCATTAAGGAAATTCGTATTTACATTTAAGTAACTTTCAGCGTATTATTAACCTTGAATATCATCCTTAAAACACAAAATGACCAATGAAGCGTCAAGCACCAAAAGCAGCCCATATTAAAATTATAAGATGTCTTTAATTGAAAAATATGCATTTTCATACATACTGTAATAGGCCTACTGTAGGCTATATTACACACACACATATCAGAAGACAGAAAGAGCTTTATTGCCAAGTATGTTTGCACATACAAGGAATTTGTTTTAGTGTCACAAGCTTCCAGTACACAGACACAACAACATCAACACAGATAATAAAAATAAGATGTGAATAAAATGCACATATGTATAAATATAAATAAAGCACACACACACACAAAGGATAAATATGTACAGGTGCTATAGATAAAATACTGTAGAATATGAACAGAATAAAAAATAAAGTTGTAGGCATGTACTAGGATGTAAAGAGATAAATAGTATAAGGTTATTGCACATATTTGTATTGCACAATGGGAGAATATTTAACTGTTCATGAGGTAGATTACCTATAGCCTAATATATATCTAGGAAAATTTATACTATCGTCAAACGTTTGGGACCAGTAAGATTTTTAATGTTTTTTTTTAAAGAAGTCTCTTATGCTCATCAAGCTGCATTTATTTGATCAACAATACAAAACAAAAATTGTAATATTATGAAATAGCCTCTTCTTGCATTTAACAAAAACCGTTTTTTATTTAATATCCTTGAAAATATAATTATTCCTGTGAAGACAAAGCTGAAGATTCGAATCATTATTCCAGATTTAGTGTCACATGATCTTTTAGAAATCATTCTAATATGCTTATTTATTATCAATTTTGGAAACAGTTGTGCTGCTTATTATTGTTTGGTGCCTGTGATATTTTTTCTGGATTCTTTGATAAATAAAAGGTTAAAAAGAACAAAATAAAAATTGTGTTAAATATACACAACTATTTTAAAAAAAAATTTGGGGGTCAGTAAATTTATTTTTTTTAATTCTTCTTGTTCTTCTTTTTTTTTTAAAGAAACTTTTAGAATACTTAAAAAAAAACTTTTACAATCTTTTTAAAAAGATGTGTTAAATGGATAAAAAGTGATATTGTTAGAAAATATTTATATTTTAAATTAATCAAATTCTGTCTTTTTACTTTTGAATTTTTTATGGAAAAAGGTTCCAAAAAAATATTAAGCAGCACAAACTGTTTCCAGCATTGATAATAAATCAGAATATTAGAATGATTTTTTGAAGGATCATGTGATACTGAAGACTGATGGAGTAATGATGCTGAAAAATTCAGTGTTGCGTCACAGACATAAATTATCTTTTAAGTTTTTATAATATTAAGATGGAAAAAACCAATATTAGAAATTGCAATAATATTTAACAATATTACTGTTTTTTCTGTATTTTTGACCAAATAAACACAGCCTTGATGAGCAGAAGAAGCTTAATTAAAAAACATCACAATCTGCGCGTGGGTGTGTGTGTGTGGTGATGTATATTCAAGCTATTCTTATATATATAAATAGGCCTGTGTGTGTGTATCCCTTATTATGTCCCTTATTTTTCTGTGAAAAACCACGATTGTCCCTTATTTTCCTTTTCTGACGTTGGCAACCATATGCTAACCATGCGAAAAACTGAAAAATCGAAAAACACGATCCGAATTTTTTTTATGACGGACGAAAGTTTCGGGGGCAGTGTGTAAATGTGATTGACACAACGTGAGGTCGTGTTTATTTTTTAACGTGCAAAAATTTTCGAACATTTTCGGACTCAATGACCTTAATTGTTTTGTTTTCTGCTTTTTATACCTGTCTGACACCCAAATTTTTCTTTAAAAAGAAAGAAGAAAAAGAGGAAGAAAAGAGAACAGGGCTGCCACCAGCTTTTAATTACTTTATTAAGTGAAAATAAGATTATGGGTGGGACATTAAAAAGCACTGTGTACCTTACACCTATGTAAATAACAAGACTCACACTTGCAGAGACCAGTGACTTGAAGACATCTTAAAAAAGTAATTGTTAAAAAAACTGACATGGGAACAGAAATAATAAGCATTTTGCTTCCCTTTGGCTGAAATGCAATTTGAAAGAATTTCAAGGAGCTTCACTTTCGATTATGATGAATGATTATAGGACTTAAAGGTGACATCATGAAAATCTGACTTTTCCAGGTTTTAAGTGCTATAATCAGGTCCACGGTGCATCTACCAACCAAGGAAACATGAAAAAGATTAACCAAGTAACTTTGTTTTGGTAAGCCTTTTTCTGCAAGCATCTGAAAAAATGAGCGCATCTGATTTCACTCCTTGGTGACGTTGCAAAGGGATCTCATTATAATATTACCGACCCTTAATCTGTACGTTTCCACTCACGGTACAGTTATTGTGTTTTCGCAAGCGACAACTGTGTACTAGTTCTAATGCCATGGCGAAAGTTTGAGCAAAACATGCTAACTGTTCTGTCTTTGGCTGCACTGACGAGCACAGAACACTATTTACAGTCCAAGCCTCAGAGGAGACAAGAGAGCAGTAGATTTATTGATTATTTACTGTATATTGCTGCTGCCACACAGATCTAAAATAAACAAGCGATTTATTTTCCCAGCTGTTTACCTTCACAGACAAAACTGACTGTTTTTGTAACTCATGTGTTTTTGTTTTGGATTTTTTGTTTTTGTAATTTGTGTGTTTTTAACATAAACTTGTGTGAATGAGAACTTAGTTTAGTACTCCCATGCTGTGACAGCCACTTTCTGTCCGTGTGCTTCAGTTGTGTGCACTCAGAAAGCCGTATATATATAGTTAAAAAAATAATATGGTTTAAAACGCATGATTTCAACACGATAAACATGAAAATCAGAACCAAAACAGATGTTTTAGAAGGTATGAGCTGTAATGGCACAGCTCTATTCTAGAAAAGGGGGCGGGGAGCAGCAGCTCAGGCACGAAAAACAGCGTGTTTCTGCTTCCACTAAAAATAGGCATTTTCAAAACAATATATTTACAATCTGGGGTATTTTGAGCTGAAACGTCACAGACACATCCTGGGGACACCAGAGACTTATATTACACATTGTAAAAAGGGGCATAATATGTCTCCTTTAAAGTCATATGTACACGGTATGCACAAACAGATGACTTTATTTCTACTGCAGGAAAGGTGAAGACTGCTACCTCAGGCCACAAACGTGAAGGTCACAGGAGATTTAACTTGGTTTAATCAATGATGAGAAACTGAACTGCATTATGACTTAGATAGCAGTGAATGTGCTTTGGGGCCAGTATGCTTTTATCATTTTCTCTTCTCTTTTCAATCGAGTGATTCACAGAATATGAAAACACTTAATTTAGTGACAAATTTTAAGTTGCTGTAACTGCATTTATAAATTCCTGTATTTTGCTCCCAAATGGAAATGAATATATTCCTGAAAAGTATAGATGCATCTAGGAGGTGCAGAGTACTATGCAACATTCTATCATTCATCATCAGAGGTGCCCAATAATGTTTCTGGAAATCTACCAAGCCTGATCAAACACAGCTGTCTGTAATTATCAACTTTGCAGGCTGAAATCCATAATAAGTGATAACAGAATTGTAATTTTTTGCTTTTTAACTTGTTTTATTATTTATTATTTAACTTGAGTTTAAAGCCTGTACATACACCACGTACCATGTCTCATCATTACCCCCTTCTGGTCAAAACAAGTTACTTCTGCAAAAAGAATAGTGGCAAACTAGAGGGGTGCCTAATCCTGTTCCAGGAGACCATCATGCAGAGTTCATTGCCAGCCCTGCTCCAACACACATTTACATAATTATCAAGTTCTTTCAAGGGGGGTTGGAGTTGCAGAAAGTCTATAAATTGCTGCCACACACAGAATAGCGCATTCACTAGTTTAAGATCTCACACCTAAAACACTCAGACTCTTGATATTAAAATACTATTGACAATGGATGACAGAAATAGATACTAATTCTGGTATGCAAATTATGTTCTTTCTTTTTTGGCAGAAGATGAATGCTGATACAAAGATCACCATAGGATTGAAAGACTTTGACTTCTACACTTATTACAATGACAGCTACAGTGAGAATTATGAGTCCTGCTGTGGAGAACTTACACTATGTGATCAGAAGTCTACCATGTACTTTGATTCCATTTTTATTCCGGTCCTTTACTCTCTGGTGCTGGTAGTGGGGCTGGTGGGAAATGGACTGGTTTTGGTCATACTGTGGAAGAAAAGGTGAATCATGAATGCTACCGACATCTTTATCCTCCATCTTTGCTTAGCTGACATTCTGCTGCTGCTTACGCTGCCCTTCTGGGCTGTAGAGGCAGTGAAGGGGTGGATCTTCGGCATAGCGCTCTGCAAGCTGACTGGAGCTCTGTTCAAGGTGGGCAAAAGTCTATAGGGTCAGTTTTTTATGGCTTTGTGTTGATTTTGTGAAATGATGGGTTGAATTGATTACAATATTCTATAGAATAGATATGCAGTTGGTGGTATTGAAGGAATATTTCTTTATATTTCGTGTTAAAGGAATTTTTTGATAATTTAAATAATTAAATTTTTTAATTTGAATACTATGTAAACAATGTTTCAACTAATTTTATGGATTGGCTCTATTCATTTCCATTGCTCTTCTTTGAAACCCAGATCTTTTTTTTAATATATGGAAAATTAATTTTGTGTGACACAACATTATGCCAAAAATGCTGTTGATTGAGCTTAACTACTGTACCAGGAATATTGCTTTAAGAATCAATTCTTGGTTTGCAATCTATCATTGTCAAATCTTTTCCCATCAGATCAATTTCTACTGTGGCATTTTCATGCTGTCCTGCGTCAGTCTTGACCGCTACCTGTCCATCGTTCACGCAGTGCAGATGTATTCTCGTAAAAAGCCAATGGTGACTCACTGTTGCTGCCTGATGGTCTGGCTCTTCTGCCTTCTGCTCTCCATTCCTGATTGGAAATTCCTTGTGGCCACTGAGGACTCCAGACGTCAGGATAAAGCACAATGTGTTCCAGAATATCCATCTCATTCTTGGCTTCTGGTCACTCGTCTGCTCTACCATATTTTGGGTTTCATTCTTCCAGCACTAATAATGCTGTTCTGTTACTCTTGCATACTGCTGCGGCTGCGGCGTGGCTCCCAGTGCATGCAGAAGAAGAGGGCCATTCGTGTCATCGTAGCCCTGGTACTGGCCTTCTTCATCAGCTGGACGCCCTACAACATCACCCTTATTGTTGACACCATACAAATCAATGAGACCATCAGTTCCAGTAACCAAACTTCCTGTGAAAGTGCCACAGCATTAGATTTAGCTCTCACAGTTACATCCACATTGGCCTACTTACACGTCTGTGTCAACCCAGTGCTTTTTGTGGGCCTGGTGTCACAGAAGAGCTTTCTGTGGTCATAGTCAATGGACACGTCCCACGTCTGCTTTCTGAAACATATGCCATCAAACTAATATATATAATACAATCATTGTCATCTTTTTCTGCAAACTTTAACATCTGTATCAGTATTCTGTCAGAGCAGTTTGGTTTAAAGTATACAAGCTTTAGTCCTTTGACAGTGATTTTTAGTATGCAGACTACATGATAGACATATATAATATATAGTAGAACTCTTGTTTAATCTTGCTTTCAGAAATATATCTTCGCACAATTGGCAGCTACTGTATATTCTCAACTGTTTTACATTTCTTATGCATACTTGATACCTTGCAGCTCACATATTTTACAGAGATATAAAACAAATTTCTGTTTTGTCAAAATGGATCACTTTCTTGACAGATGTGTTCAATGGATTGTGAGCAGCTGAAAATCACTGTGAAAATAATGAAAAATTCAATTATACAGTATTAAATTTCAATGTATAACAAACCTCCCTGTATCAGTTTCAGTTGTACTACCATAAAACCTGTAGCTGTAATGCCAGAAATCTGTTTCTTCATTAATGCTGTAAAACTGCAATACAATAGAAGATAAATTATGAGTTGTGGCGAGAGAAAAGAGGCTCAGACTCAACATGTGGTGAAATAACCCTGAGGGGCATTTACTGAGTGACAATATTGACAATATTAGTGTAGGTGCTCCAAGACGCGGAAGAGACAGAGCTTCAGCTGTGAAGCGTGCAGAAGTGAAGGCATGGAAACCTGCAGGAATCTTGTGGTCTGGGGTCCTTAGTAATCACTGGAGCCAACAGGCGAAAAGAACCAGAAAAATCATTTGCCTGGTCTTGTGAAATCTAGCCTCCCCAAAGTTTCTTTCTGTTGTGTTTATCCACCTTTTTCTTCTCGTAAGAGAGGACCCGATTTGAAACGCGCAATATGGTGGAATAGTCCCACCTTCCGGAAAAAAAAAACATCGCTGATAAATTGCAGGTAAAGTCATTGCATCACTGCAGCTGCCATTAGAAGCAGAAGCTCTGGTTAGAAGCTCCGGTTCCAAAAAAAAAAAAAAAAAAAAAAAAAGAAAAAAAAAAAACATAAAACCTGAGAGACTCCAGCTCATAGATATGTCATATCTATGCTTGCTCTTAATGGGGTCGTCGGATGCCAATTTCCAAGAAAAAAAAAACAAGTTGCCGATTCTTTAGGGTCTTAATGTAAAGTCTGTAACATAGTTTGGTTAAAATTTCTCAATGGTAGTGTAAAACAATACCGTTTTTACCCTGTCAAAAACAGCTCTTTTCAGAGCAAGCTGTTTTCTTGCATGCCGCTTTAAATGCAAATTAGCTCTGTCACTGTGCCCCCTCACCTCCAAGTACACCCGGCTGCAGCCTGCAGATCGAGGCGGGGTGCACGTGTCGCCCTGCCCACAACTGTTCTCATTGGTTAGTGGCAAAGTAATGACGTTGACGCTGCTAGTTACTGAACCCGTGAACTGAACCCGTTAGTTACTTATACCTGGTAAAAATATATAGTATTAAACAATACATTGCAAATTTGTTAATTTTTGGAAAACGTTTCATTATGTACATTTCCAAGCAAGAATCCAATTACTGCTTTTGACTTGTCACATTGCAATCGCAGTCAACGGATATAGTTTATTTACAACTTACGTTTTAAGTTATTTCTATTCATGTGTATTTGTCATTTAGAACTTAAGTTATTTATGGTCGTTTCTTATTTTAATTTCAGTACATGCTTTACCGTTACATGTATTAATTATTAACATTTAAATAAAAGTTGAATATTCTCAGCAAGAGTGTCAAGTCTTACGATGTCATTAAAATTAATGGTAACACTTTACAACAAGGTTCATTAAACATTAATGTATTAACTAGCATGAACTAACCCGGAGCAATACATTTGATACTGTATTTACTAATCTTCGTTAACGTTAATGAAAATACTGTAGTTTATTGATGTTAGTTCACAGAGCATTAATGTTAACAAGATTAATAATGTATTAGTAAATGTTGAGATTAACATTAAGATTATAATTCTGTATCAGTGCAGTGCTTTATTAGCTCTGTTACTAATGAACCATATGTTACCACTTAATAAATTATGGATTTACTTTATAACAAAAAGCTTATGGTAAAAATACCAGCATTGTTTGTATATGAATAACATGCCAAGACAATTATTTCTTTGTTATTTATTTAGGTATGAAACAGTTTTCTTCTGATAAAGAAAGGTGAAATTTGTACATCTGTATATAACATCTTTTTGTACATATAAATCTCTGGTTACACACTTTCTTCCTTTAATGCTTAATCTCCTTTAATCATTAAACCTTCCTTCTTTATACACTTTACTGGCACATGAAACAGCAGTCTGGGTCCTCGATGCTGTCGTAGAATCCTCTCAGGCAACCACGCTTCCCATTACTGTAAAAACCTGAGCAGGATTTGAACACGGTTTGACATATTTTACACACTTTTATTTCAAAAGGCACCCGCAATTCAGCCTTTGATGTTTCACTCCATTTTCCCCAGTTCACAACACCTGTAGCCAAAAACACACACAAAACAGAACTCTTTCATATGCACATCTA
The DNA here is from genome assembly GCA_018155175.1 of Sinocyclocheilus anophthalmus. NCBI lineage: Eukaryota > Metazoa > Chordata > Actinopteri > Cypriniformes > Cyprinidae > Sinocyclocheilus > Sinocyclocheilus anophthalmus. Next base: position 196,598 of record JADLZN010004804.1, read on the forward strand.
AGATTGTTAGCCATAACAATGCTTTAGAAAAAGCAAGATTACTTAAAGCCAACCTTATACTCATGAGGCCTTATGCATACATCATTGCACACATTTAAACCTTAACACACTTACTGGTCAAGCCATGCATAGTGTGCCTTCTGTCTGAACAGGGCCTTGTTTACAACTGCAAGTAAGAGACATATTCATGTAGGCAGCATCTCCATCCTGTAGCACTACTTCAAGGAGTATCATCTCCAAGACCTCCATGGGTAACTGGAAAGTATTTATAAAAGGATTAATCTATCTGCTTGAATGGAATATTACAGTATTCCAGCACAAAAGAAAAAAAGACATCTTACATCCAAAAGTTGCAACTCTGCAGTCATGCTTGCCTTTTGTGCCTAAAAGGATAGCAAAGAATACAAGTCAGTCTATACATGGTAAGAGAAGGAAAAAAAGTCTTATTAAATGTCTCATACATTCTTTTCAGTATGCCTCATTTGTCTTTTTGTTGCCCGTCTTTCTTCATCAGACCTGCAATGAAAAGTAGTGCAGGACAGGTATGTGTAATGCAATTCTTTTAAATTATGTACATACAAAGTTATCTCAAACTCAAAGGAAAACAGTTGAGAACCTGCGTTAAAATAAAACAGAAAATCAATATAAACAACATCCACCATTAATTGCTATATTCAAATATAATGTTTTTGAACTGTGTACCGTTCCCTCAATGTCTTTTTCCAGTCCCAGACAGCACAGGTCTGATCGTTTTAGAGTTGTGTTATATGCAGTTGCCAATGGCTCATCTTTGCACTTTTCGACATCCAAAGCATTGTTTAGCTAACATTCAGATAAAGATACATAAATGCTCAGGCTGATGAACAGTATTTTGTAAAGAAAAAATCCCTAAAATGAACTTACCAACTGCTGTTGCCCCTCATTTGGCATGGTTCCCCAAAATGTTTTGCTTGCTTTAACTACGTTCAGGCTTGTTACCACAGGATTTGGACAACATTTAGGGTCACACTGCGACTGGACAGCTGTACATAAGTAAAAGATACAAACAAGTCACTTAAATTTAAGCAAAACCCACAAACTTCTATGAGTTAAAGAACAACTTCAACCTGTATGCATTTCTTTCTCTTTCGGAGTTGTATTCAAAGTTTTTGCAAGGGGAAATGGCTCTTAAAAGAGCCTTTGAGTTATAAAGTGAACAACACCACAAAAGAGGAGAGAGATGGAGGGGTGGGGATGACAATGACAAGGATCTGCAAAAAGAAGGAAATCCAGAGAATCAGTATTAGCATAAAATGTTTTATTTTTTACTCGTGCAGGGGTGTTCAAAAGTCGGTCCTGGAGGGCCACTGTCCTGCAGAATTTAGCTCTAACTTACCTCAACACACCTGCCTAGAAGTTTCTAGTATGCCTAATAAGGTCTTGATTGGCTGGTTCAGGTGTATTTAATTGGGGATGGAGCTGAACTCTGCAGACCAGTGGCCCTCCAGGAGCAGGATTGGGCACCTGCACTAGTGCATATACTGTATAGCAGCATAACAGTATGTAATATAAAAAACGAGCTCTACTTTCAAGGACTGTTAAACGTAATCATACTTTGTTGAATTATTATTAATAAATGTAGTTTACCGTTTATTTTAATAGATGTATAATTATTATTATTATAATAATAATAATAATCACATCTCTAAATATTTTACATTGAATCATTTTATTCACAGAAAAACAATATAATTTTGTATAGCTATTGTTAATATTAACTTGTCCTATATTAATTCTGCTGGTTCAGTTTTGCCACTATTTCCTTTTAAGGGGCTTATTTTGGGAACACTATATCCTAATCATAATCCCACCAAAAAAACACACACTAACGTTTCTAATGCTGCCTTCACGTGCTCTCGGAATTATCGTAAATACGAGTTTCCTAGGTAAACATTGCACATGAACGCCCTCCCATTTCGAAACTTTAATGCGATGAGCTCGTAGTCACAACTTCAGAAGTGAGAATTATCACATTTCCGACTGAACGTGAAGGCATTTAGACCTACGATGCTTTTGGGAAACTATTTGCGTGATATGGTTGAGTGAGTAAAGTTACGCGATTTTATTTTTAAACTACTTCACCCTTCCTTTTAACAGCACACTAAACGCCACTTTAGAATTAAAACGTGTAATTAAACAAATTAGACTAGAGACGTAGCTCGCCTGTACTCAAAATTCAGCGAAGAACAGCGGAAGTGAAAACCCGCTAGATTCGACATCAGGACGTGACGCCTTTAACCAATGAGAACAGTTGTCTGAAGCCGGGGTGCTTCTCCTCACCTCTGGTGCCGTCTCCGTAGTGGGCGCCATTTTAGTCGGTGAGGCAAGGTAGTGCCCTGGGAAGGTTTCCCAGGCTGTTAAATACACAGATTAAAAGCGATTTTTTCGTTCAGGTTATGCAGAGCGAAATAAGAACGGTGCTGCATTTAGAAAGAATTCTTATTAACTTTGCTATTATTCTTGAATTTTCAAAGTGGAAACACTTTGCACTTTCGAATTATGCCTTTACTGTATGACCAAATTTGATGTTTCAGCTGTTTGATCGCGCCGGCGCCTCACGTGCACACTAAGCTACTGCATTCATTGGAACAGCGCATCCGTTCACCGTACCGTTCGGCGTGAGGCCCGGTGTGGTCCATTGTGGCATATTTTTGCTCATTATGATATTTTTCCGGCGATACAGGAACGCGCGTGAACTACAAAGCCTATTTTACCTAATAAGGCTAATAGTTTAGCTTCAGCTACATCGCGAATATGGACACATTTGGATTTGTGCCTGAGAGAAGTAAGCCCAACTTTACCTTACGTTTCTTTATAAATTAATTTGTTTTGGCATGTTTATTGCTAAGCATATATTATTATATACTGCAATTATATTTATCCATTAGAATTATATATTTTAAATTCTTATTCTGTTCTGATACGGTTAAATGTAAAGGATTTGTTGTAAAGTGAGGGGAACTAAATTATCCTATAGTGTTTATATTGTTGGTACATTACAACATTATTAGGCCTGCCGTTATTATTTCTGAAAATGCAACTTATACGTGACGTATCTTTTTTTTTTTTCCTCAACAAAAAAAATGTTATTGTGTTTTTAAAAGCATGCAGCAAACGAAAATATGCGATTAATCTGTTAAAATGTGTTACTGTGGGTTAACAGATTTACATTAGTAGGCTATTCTTATGCTTGGCTTCACAGAGAGCAACAGAGTCTGGGCCAAATCTGGTTTACATTCACTTCTGGCTTTTTTTCAGTCTTGATTGCAAATGTTTTTTTTTGTTTTTTTTATGTAGCCTACGATGGATAATTAAAATTAAAATCAGGCGTGTGTATTTATAACATCAATTACTAGGCCTACATTCTTTTTTTCAGAAATGGAAGTAACTCAAAATGTTGTGTGTTTGTAATTTTAATATTTTTATCTATAGGCCTATACAGCAAAACTACAGAGCTTCCAGTAGGTTATTTTATGGAGCTGTAACGCGTATTCTTCCTATATATGAGCGTCACAGTTCTTACCACGCTCTGGCTCGTGGGTTCTTGGCTTTGATCCAAGGAGGACACCGACAGGGAGCTCGGCAGATCATAACAATTGATTTATTAAACATGAAGAGGTAAACATCATGAATCAGCCACATCCGATTACACAGAGCGTGTCATCTCTCTCTCTACGCTCTCTCAACTCTCTCGATCATTCTCTCCCGCGATCCTAATCATGGGTCTCTGTTCTCGCGATATTACCTCTAGATCTTATTTAACATTTTAGAACATTAATTTTAACCTTAAATTTCACTCCCTACATAACCCTAACCCTTACCCAACAAGAAATGTCCTAATTTCTAACACAACCCTTATACTTATATGGCACAAAACAAAATGTATACATGTATAACATTCAAAACAATATATTACTCAAAATCTGTATCAAAAAGGCCAAAACTTACAAAAACATGTTTAACAATAATTCAACATAAATCACATAGGCCCATAAGGATTCAGTGTATCAAGAAACTCTGCATTAATATTCCCATTGTTACATGAATTAACCCTGCACATAACAAAACCAAGTACAGAGAACATTTAACAATCAGTAAAGTGCAAAACCCTTCAAATGGGAAGGCAATCGACGTGCCCTGGGAAGCACATTCCGAGTGGACACTGGAGTACCAGGTGATTCAGAAACACCTGTTGACAGTCCAGCTTCAGGTGTGCTCCGTATTGGACTCAACAGTCCAGAGTCAGAGCCCTGCACATTTTCCATAGGGCAGGAAGGTTGTAGGGTCCTGGGCGGTTGCAATTGGGGGTGAGGTTGCAACTGAGGCAACGGTGGTGGTTCCAACAGAACCTGAGGTGTGGGGAGTCCCGGTGGCACAGGTGTAATGTGGGGTGGGAGGAGTCCAGACAAGGTGTTCAGAGTGGTCGGCTGAACAGTGGATGAAGGGGAGGTAGGGGTATGAGTGTTCTTTGGGTCAGTGATGTATGGTTTCATGCGATTGTAATGAATGAGTTTTGCTTTCGCATGAGGTCTAGATACATCCCGAACTTCAAAATTAACAGGGGTGGAACCACCAAAGAAGCATATTGGTTGCAAAACCTCATATGGGCCCACCCAACGTGGATACAGTTTGTTGTGGCGGTGGGCAGGATCATCCACTAAAACCAAGTCACCACTGTTATACGGAGTATACTTCAAATGACGATCATAGTTCAGGCATTGTTGGTCTTGAGCTTTGTCTCGGAAAGCAGTTGCAGAACGATAAGCACAGGCCAGTCTCTTACGCAATTTGTTAACATATGCTGCTGGTGTGCCCGCTGTTGTTGAGCAGGAAGCATTATTGTCCAGGAGTAGTGTGTCCAAGGGAACGCGGGCTTCCCGGCCATGAGCCAGAAAGAAGGGTGTCAGTCCTGTGCTAGTGTGCTTAGTGGTGTTATAAGCCAATGCAACCTGCGGAAGGTGCTCATCCCACTCCGTACCGGAGTCAAAAAGATGTTTAGAAAGTTCATCTTTTAGAGTGCGATTAAAGCGCTCAACAGCTCCGTCACACTGAGCATGATAAGGGGACGTACGGAGCTTCTTGATTGACAACAAGTTACAAAGGTGCTTTATGAGGTCAGATTCAAACTGTCTGCCCTGATCCGAGTGTAGGGCCTCAGGGACACCGTGCTGTGGAATGTAGTGGTCAAATATACAACCTGCCACAGAGACAGCGGTCTGATCTTTTAATGGGTAGAGATTGACAAACTTGGTGTACAGGTCCATCATTACTAGTACATAGCGGTGACCCTTGGTTGAAATAGGCAACTCTGTTATGTCTGCGATAACTGGAGTGTCTGTACTGTTGACTGGGTGAGGGTGAGCGAGCATAATGGGTTACATGTTCACGGTCGAGATCAGACTGGCGCTCCCGTGAAGCCGAGCGGCCAGATCTGGAGTTTCCATAATGATGTCTGTGGGGGGTGTATTCGTCAGATTGTGTGGTGTAAGGCATGTGTGACTCATAACTATGGGATGAATTAGAGTAATTACAACGTCTTTGGCAGGAGGAGTCATCCATTGGGGGTGGTTGATCATGTTCAGAGTAACCACGGTGGTATCGTTGAGAATAGCAGTCGTCTCGAGGGTGTTGTCGACCTCTCTGTGTGTGTTGTGCAGTACAGCAGCAGTCTCGACGGCGATGATAATCATCCAAGCTATGTTGGCGATGGCGTGCTGCGATGTCGTAGTCCACGGCTGCACAGGACTGATGTGGAGAGTGTGTGGAAGATGTCACTTCGTCCTGAAGACTGGAAATCCGCTGCGAAAGCTGGTCCACACGTTCATCCGTCCGTCGTAGATGAGACTGGCGTAAGGCATGCAAGTCAGTTCGGAGTTCAGCTATGGCTGATGCCAGTTCAGTGATGTGGGTTGCTGTCACTGTGTTAGCCGATGGTTGTTGATTCACTATCACAGGCATAACAGCTGAAGGGTTAGCAACACTGATGGCTAACTGAGCACGCTCACATTGAGTGGCCACTCTCAAAGCATTGTCCAAAGTCACAGCGCCATGCTCATGGATTTTCAATTGAAGCGATGGGTCTAAACCGGTCACAAATCTACGAAAAATTTCGCAATTCCGTGCTGCTGCATCATATTGAGGAAACGCTTCAGTCACTAAATTCGTGAGCTCAGCAGCATAGACTTCAAGAGGTTCTTGTGGTTTTCGGGGACGAGCATTCAAAAATGTCTGAAATGTGGCCAAAAATGTTGTACGGCCAAAAACAGTGGTTAAACTGGCTTTAGTTAACTCGTAATCAGCTTTCACTTCAGATGGGAGAGACTGCCAATATGCAAATGCCGGACCAGTAAGCTTCACAGGGAGAAGTTTGGCTTTATCTGGGGATACAGCTGAGACATTAAGTGCAACTTCGAATCTCTGTATCCATGCACTAAAAGGCTCTGTACCGTCTCCATAAAAAGGATGAGGAAGGTCAATTTTAAATGGCAGATGTGGGTTTGCTGCATCTGCAACATGTCTGTCTCCCTGTACTACAGCTGCTTCATTCTCGTCGTCCGCCATTTTGTGTGAGAGAGAACGCACGTAATCCGAACTTGCAAAAAGAGCACGTGAAAAACAGTATCAACGTCTCTGCAGGTTAAAGTGGCGATATCCACCTCGTTCAATACAATAAAAAACAAGTGTCCCAACAAAAACAAGCCAACCAGCGCCGCCACCAGTGTAACGCGTATTCTTCCTATATATGAGCGTCACAGTTCTTACCACGCTCTGGCTCGTGGGTTCTTGGCTTTGATCCAAGGAGGACACCGACAGGGAGCTCGGCAGATCATAACACTTGATTTATTAAACATGAAGAGGTAAACATCATGAATCAGCCACATCCGATTACACAGAGCGTGTCATCTCTCTCTCTACGCTCTCACAACTCTCTCGATCATTCTCTCCCGCGATCCTAATCGCGGGTCCCCGTTCTCGCGATATTACCTCTAGATCTTATTTAAAGTTATAGAACATTAATGTTAACCTTGAATTTAACTCCCTACAGAGCTGTAAACACGGGAATCTCCGACCGCGTGCAATCTTTGACGAACACCCAATTCATATATCAAACTAGGCTATGTTATTAAATTGTACATAGGCTATACATCAGATTATTTTATTTACAAGTTTCATGTTTGTGTCTATCCCGTTTTTTCCCCCTTGCATCTGAAAATTACTTTCAGAAAAATATTTTTTTTCAAAGTAGCCCCCCTCCAAAAAAACTGCGGCCCCCCAAAAAATTGTGCCTTTCCCTTCAGAAACAAATATAATCCACTGCGACTTCAGCGGCTCAGATGTCGAGAGTAAATGAGGACTGCTATGTTCATTATTACATCCAACAACAGAACACCTCAATTGCTTAGGAGTCATTCGTGTCTACAACTGCTCCGGCGGTGAAACAATGGCGGACTGATGACAGCTCACTCAGGGCGGGTCTAAGGTAAGACGCCAGTCCAGTCTGCTGAAACGCTACTGTCAATCAAACTATCGTGGGAGGGGCCTGTCTGTGTGGCATCTGAGATTGGCTCGATTTGAGGAAGGGGAAAACATTTAACCAGATTAAATAAACACTGGGTGTGTTTTTATCATTATAGGGTGTTTGTGTACACATACTGCCAACACACATTTCAGTTCAAACAGCTTGTAAAAGTGCATGTCACATCCGATGACCCCTTTTAAATTAACCTTTAGAATTAAACGGCAGTAGAATGATTTATTTTAAAACATTTACATTTTTATTTGGTCCGAACAAAAGCGGAAGATATGTTGTGCATATGTGGATGGCAGATGCAGTCTTATTGTGGTGATCACAGATTCATCCAACTCTGAACAAATCAGTCGGTTTGAACGAACCAGTTAAATGAATTATTCTATGATTTACTTATTAGCACTTGCCGCCAACTACTGGCAGTTTTAATTTTGTGTATAATACTGTTTAATTTTTCCCACTATTTTATATTTCTAAATTCAAAATGTTATATTTAACATTATTTATTCAATTGTGTATTAAATAGATTTTGATAATAGGTAGGCCTACTGATTTCATTTAATTGGTATAACAGCACAATAGTGTAGCAATGTCCAATCCTCGTCCTGGAGGGATGGATACCCCTGTATAGTGTTAATTGGTGTAATTTAAAAGATGTTCAACATTATTAATCTTTTTTTATATAAATAATTTTGAGAGGGGTGCCTTTTCCCTCACCTGCCTCCCAAAATGTCTGTGCATGGTGATTCAGAATCAGTAGTAGCGATTCAATTAATTACCTCATTTCGTGACCACGATTTAACTAAATTAAAATGAAGAAACAAATTAGTAGGCTACAACGTCCCCACGATTTACCTTAAACGAGTGAACCAATTAATAAAAAGAAGCCACTAATTAAATTAAGGGAACAAATGAATAAAATGAGGGAACGAATGAAAAAAATAGAGGCTATATCTATTTTTTCAGCATGTCATGTGTGGGGTTCCCTATTACAGCCAGGCACACAGGCCTACTCCTAAAAAATGTGAAGCACACTTAAACTCCACTACACTTAAAAAATATCCCCAAAATAACCACAAGATGCCACTGCAACTGTCACAGTGCATTAACATTTTGTTTAAATGCTTAAAGTATTTTTTTTCATATAAATCCACACTTTACCCAATGACAAGGCAAAAAGGATTTGTGATAACTTTGCAGATTTGTGATAACTTTAAAGAGATTAAACTGATAAAACAAAAAGAGAAATCTGACATTTCTGACATTCAGATGTGTTTGATACAACACTTGAAATTTAGTTCAGATGAGTCCCATTTCTATGGATAATCTTTTAGATGTTTCTACACTTTGATTGGAGTCTACCTGTGGAGAATTCAACTGACTGGACATAATTTAAAAACGCACACACAAAATATCTAACAGCTAAAAATGTATCTCGGAGCAGAAAAAAAAAAAACATGAGGTCACAGAGACAATTTTTTTCACAGACTTAATAGCACATAGTATAGAGCCTTCACGACATGGCTATTTAATTGTGTTTGTTAGGTGACAAATGAATGTGAACATACAGCCATAAGTGTTAATTATCTTTTGAGTTATAAAGTAGTAATAGTAATACTCACTAACGTCCCACACATGCTCCCCACTCCAGATGTGCACAGTCTGATTTTAGACTTCCCATTCAGTCTTGATAGATAATGGTAAACTGGTAATGGTTTGCTGTCCTTGAAGGAGTCTTAAACCCGAGCTATGGACTCTCTGTTCACTTTTGCTGTTTTTCTCTATTATAGTTCTCCATCTCCTCAGGCTTCATCGGCAGCACTTTCTCTTTTTTGTAATGATTTTCTCTTCAATCTCACCATGTCTTAGTTGAACTTTCTGGTGGTGAATTGGGCTGCCGCTAGCTCTGTGGTTTATGTCTTGACACTTTGCTGGGTGAGACAATACATATAGAGGGTCAGCTTGGTTCTGGGTTGAGTCAAGGTGTCGTAGAGCTAACATATCGGGTTCTCCCAGTCTAAGACATTTCAAAACAAGTTTGTGTATACACATACTGTAAGAATTAAACAAGTTATTCTAGTGCTCTCAACCATCATCTACCGGGGGTACTACAGCACACACACACTACTTTTTTGATAGCCTACTGGACCAGCCAAAGAAGAAGAACTACAAAAACACATTTCACAACACTGGATGCAAATCATGGGTAAAGAGCACTGACTAAAAAATAGAAATAAAGATCTATTTAACTATCGCAACTATAAGCTCTCATACGCAGTAACACAAACACACTACAGGAAAGGAAATGAACACTTAGCAAAAATGCAATTTCCTCATACTGAAACTAGTGTGAATATATAGCTGAAATTCTGAAAATCCAACTACATCTACTCTCATTTTGTTTATTTCCCTTACTGTAATGATGACTCATGGGAAATATCTGATGGAATATTGATGATCTTATTGTCGCATGACAATGCAATCATGCTGTCCTTTTCACATTAATGCTCACCACATGCTCTGTTTCAGAAGAGGAACTGAGGCGTGTCACATGTGGTTATTTTTGTGTGCATGGCTTCAGAACATATTACAATACAAAGAACTTTCTAAGAAACCAATCTATTCAAAATGGACTGTCATCGAAAATGGATCACGAGTATTAAAATGTTTACAGATATGTAAAAAACTACCTAACGGTCAGTTTTTCTCACTACTACACACAGGCCCTTCTGTTGTTCAGGATGATGACATCCTGAAAGTATTTTGAAAGGACACTACATTGCAGTACAGTACAAAGACTAGAGCATATACAATGTCACGTTGTCTCTCTCTGTACACCACGTTGTCTTTTCTGCCTATGGGGATATTCCACTAATGACAATACCAAAAGAATTATGTCTAAAAATCTCAACAACGGCCTTTCCCAATTACTAAATTCACCCTGTACAAGAAATAGCTATGAATATCTCACAGGAAGAAACTAAAGTACTTCCTCCAAAAGGGTTCAGAAGAACACTTGGTTATGCAACATGGAAAAAGAATCCTTTATGACCCCATCTCACAGAAAACTACACAAATGTCAAATCATTATTCTCTCATCATTATTTAATGAGGAATTAATACATTCATTTTCAATATATTTTCTTTCATAACCATTAATATTCTGAGCTTTACTAAATTAGTAGAACATAAACTACTAAGGAAACTAGTTCAAAGTGAAGAGAAGAATTTGGGTGGAACATTAAAATAGCACTGTGTTTTTATACACAACACTTACAGTATGTAAGTAACAGGACACACCCTTCCAGAGACCACTGACTTGAAGACGGCTAAAAAAACAAAAACATGTAAGAAACTGCTAAGCAAGTGTCATGACTTCCTGTCATTGGAGTCAAAATTCTAAAATAAAATCTTATTCATCAGCAGATCCGCTGATGCTACTGATTACATTTTGAAACAAATTTTAAAACTATTTCTCCCACCTACAACAGATTTAGTAGATAGAAATAAATTTATGGTATAAACATGAATGTAACATAGACAATGTTTAAATGGTTGTAAAATGTGACATTTCATGTGTTGTGTAATTGTAATTAAAATTACAATAATTTTCACATAATTACATACATTTCATTTTTTGTAAAATTTAAATGGCACAATTAAATATACACATACTGTAATTATATGCGCATACATGTACAAAAGTTTTGAATGCTGAAATGAAATGAAGATTTCATACAATAGTTATTCAAATTTGACCAAAAAAGAAAAAGAAAATGTTTATTATCCATTGACAATGATTTTGTAATTGAGTGGGAATTAAGACATCTGTTGATCAAGCAAGTAGGCACAGAACCGGCTAATGGCCAAATATTGGCTGATAATTTCAGTCCATTACTAAGAACATTGTTGTAGAACATGTTTGCAAAAATATTTGCAAAAATTATTGCAAAAATAAATAAATATAACATTTGACCAAATAAAATTAAATAATTCCCAGTATGATCATTTTACTGATGAAAATAAACAGAATTAAAGTGCAAATGAGTTGGCCAGCATTTCATGTCCTTCTTTCATTTAATGTCCATCTTTTTCATTTCATCCTTTATCATCCATAATGAGAGAATTCTCCAGAATACATGTTCAGAAACCTTTAAAAGGACATCATCCATCACTGGGTTATTTCGTACTTAGTGATATCTATTAAATGTTCACATGTTAAATGAAGAATGCATACCATACATTTTAGGAATTACGAGATACAGAACGTCCATCAGTGAATGTTTTATGATCCATGCTTTCATATATCATGATCTTGGGTTTTTATTGTTTGTTTAATGTCATTCACAGGTTGAAGTGAACCTTGTTCCTCCTGGACAGAAGCATTACCATTTACTCCACTAGAGTCCCAAAGCGAAACATCATTACTCTCCATTTTACAAGCACTGAACTTTATCACAGTCAGTACGCGACGACGGAATTCTTTGGAGAGACAGAAGTAAATAACAGGATTAACAACGCAATGGAGAAGCCCAAAAACTGCTGTTATTTTGCTAGCTGTCCACTGCCTCCCTTCACAGTCTTCTTCCACTGCTGAAGGGATGCTATCCATTGACTGAAAGGTGTTCACAATGAAGGTAATGCTGTAGGGTGTCCTGCAGATAAAGAAAACCAGCACGAGGGCTGCAATGATAGCTGTGCTTTGGCCCTTCTTCTTCTGCTGGCACTTTGAGCTGTGCCGTAACTTCAGCAGGACGATGGAAAAGCAGACCAGCAGCACAAGTACCAGTAAAACAAAAAGATGTGGAAGACGAGAGGCAAGACGCCAGGAATCAGGCGGATAATGGTGAATACATTCCTGTTTACCCTGATCTGTAATAGCACTGAGGAAGATCAAATCAGGGATGGACAGGAGCATGCAGAGGACACAGATGATTAAGCAGCAACAGTAAACCACTGGCTTTTTACGAGAAAACAGCTGTACTCCACGGACGATGGACAGATAGTAGTCAACACTGAGGCAGGCCAACGTGAAGATACCACAGTAGAAATTGATCTGAAGAGATCATGAAAAGGAAATAGTTATTATTACTACAATATTACTATAACAGACTGTTAATGACAAATCAGATTCAGAATGTGCAAAAATCATTTATAAAATGTAGTTTAACATGTCATTTCCTGTAAATGTATTAATGTTGGCCTCATATGGCTTTAAAAGCTTTTTTCTTATAAGAATTTTTCTTTAAAGTTTACATTTATTGACTCAAAAAAATGTCATGTGCTGCATCCATCAAATATAAAGTAATAACATATTTCTTTCTTTATTAAAAAAAAAAAAAATCAAATATATATAAACGGTAATATAAAAGGTACAAGATCTTTTACCGATATTTTGAATATCTTATATAATATCTTTACAGGTAGTATAAGATTTTCTTAAGAAACATTCAAATGATCATTTATAGTAGCATTAATGTTAGACATTGTTAGGGAGTCACACCAAATTACATTTTTAAACATGAACTAACCTTGTCTTGTACTATAAAGGTCAAATTATCTGATATTTTAGTCTTATGCCTGGATCCAGTCCATTAGGGTCCAGCAGTGTTCCTCTCTATGATATCATTTCTGTTTTATTTTTTTATCTGTATTTTAGTTCCACCAAGTGACTTCGTCTCAGTACCGTGTTATAAATTAGTATTAATAATAATAATAAAGTATAAATAATAATAAATAGTTTTGTGCATTGCTTAAAAATACTTTGAACTATTAAGGCTTTTTTCTTCACTATTATATTAGGACAGCTGTATCACCATGACATTTTTTACTTTGTGTCCCCCCAAAAATATCAAAATGAATTTCAATTCAAAGAAGCTCATCATAGAAGATGTGTATTCAATTCATTAATATACAGTATAATATATGTGTGTATTTTAGGATTAAATACATTGACCTGGACAAAAAAAAGCCTCAAGTCACCTGTCTAGGTGTGGATGTCCAAAATATGACCATATAACTCAAAGTTACTGTAAAAGCTTTATTTTTAACTCTTAAAAACAAGCAAACAAAGAAAGAAAAAATTCTTTCTTTAATGGATGCCACCAGAAAATTCAAAACATGTAATTCCACACTTTGCCAGTTTGATTTCAGAGTAGTGTCATTAACTTTCAACCATGGCTGATGGTTGAAATGTGTGTATAATGAAAATGCCACTAACCCAGTGACAGCTACAAACTCATCAAACGGATACATTAACATGCCAACAGTAACTGACCTCGAACAGAACTCCAGACAGTTTGCAGAGCTCTGTGCCCATGATCCATCCCTTAACCGCATCTACAGCCCAGAGAGGCAGTGTGAGCAGCAGCAGGCTGTCTGTTACACTCAGAAGAAGGACGAACATGTCCATCACACTCAGGTTCAGCGTCTTAAACCACAGTATTGCCAGCACCAGTCCGTTTCCCAGCAGCCCACATAAGAAGCCCACAGAGTAAAGCAGGGGCACGAAGATCGCCAAAGCGCCAGAGACTGTGCTGGACGGACAGATCTCCTTGTACTCATAATCCTCATAGTCGAAGGTGTTGTTATCCTCAAACAGTCCGTGCAGATCCACCTGCATGTTTGACTAAAATAAAAACAGTCCAAGGGTCAATGAGAAACTGTAGATTAATATCTGCCTGCAGCTACTCGTGAACTGAGTTGTCAACAGCGGCGAGTGTTTTTATGTGCAGAGTCACATGCTGGGTATTCACATGATGTTGCAACAATAGCTAACGTTAAATGGAAAGTAAAACTGTGGGTGGGACAGCTGACTGCTGTAGTAGATAAAACTGAGGAGCGAATACGCGCGCACATATAAAAATAAACTTAAATTCTGCTTTGACACTGAATTACTGCTTGAGTTTGCTAATGCACACAGATATGTAGGTTTGTTTTTAAGTTTGCAAACTCCTTAGCTGCTCGCGAACTGTTAATTCCGAAAGCTATGAATATCAAACGCTGGGTTTGTTTGGTTAGTGAGTTACTAGATACAGTTCAAGATATCTGCACAACAAACGTTAAACTTGATAGCGCGACAGAACATATTCATGAAACCGACAGTAAATGAAACTTTAAGTATCTGTAAGGCAAAGAAAACACTTACAGGTGTTGCCATGTTCCTGCTCGTCTTTGTTTCTTTGTCTTCCTTTCTAAGCAGTCCGCATTTTCTTTAGTTTACGTAACCCGTCTATTGGGACTGTACAATACATTTGGTTACCGTGTACGCACAGAGTGAAAGACAAGACAAGGAGTAGGTAACAATGATCGTGCCCTTGTTAAATTTCTTCGTCTTAACCCATTACTACATCCGGGTAGCTCACTAGTTACCCCCCGCACTCTTGCCCCAGCTGGTTATATCTATAAATACCTTACACAAACAAACGTGATAATGTAGCCTATACACATCCTCCCGCGGTGATTTCAGCAGATGTAGTGCGCCATCTAGTGTTTGAAGGACATTCTACCAGAAATGTACATTATCTGTCCTTGACTTGTTACAGTGAATAAAAAGTATTACATCCAAAAAATGTCTGAAACTGACTGATGGTTGATTTCTGTGAGTTGTTCTGTAAAGGAATATGTCATTCATTAGGTTCTCAGATATTTTTTTAATTTATTAAAAACACTTTTGAAAATTACAAATCCTGTTCTTGTTCTTGTCCTTGTCCCCAGCCAAATTGGACCTACAGCTTTCATAGTTTTATGCTAAAAACTGTTATTTAGGGGAAAAAACTCCATCAATAACAAATTTAAGTTGTTATCATTCACATCAAATGATTAAAAACATGAAATTATACATACATTCTACAAATAAATTCTATTTTACAACTGTCCCCATGTTTTCGGTCAGTCCTGTCACATTTACGTAAAACTCAACATAAAATGTGTGCAATAAGCCTTTAAAGGTATGACTCAAAGGAAGTGACATAATTTGACTGAGGTGAAGCTGACATTGATCAAGGGTGAGTTCTGTCATTGAATTGTATTGATTTTAAGCTTGTTTTTGTATGATTCTTTTGAGGAGGACCAGCTAAAGGGTCAGGCCCTGTCACGGTAAAACATCCCAGAAAAAAATCCAAAACATGTCTAAAAAAGTTACTGAAATTCCTTGATTGCATTTTAACAGTTTTTATGCTAGCATGCTAGCAGGCTGAGTAATGGCAGTTTAAAATGGCCGACTGTCACGTCAGGCCCTGTCACATCAGTCCTGTGACACTGCCTTACAAATGAATGGTATTGTTGTTTTTTATTATCTTTATTGCATATAATATGTATTTAACGCATGCCATAGTAAAACATTATTTGAATAAATAGACATTACACTGTAAATCTGAAGCTTTTTATGCTCATCGCCAAATTTTTTTATTTTATCCCTCTTTTACCTAGGCCTATGTAGCACAGCATATTAGTATATAAATTATATCAATACATATGAAGAGTTTATTTGCAAAAACAGACTAACGTCAGAATTTCACTACAGAAAAGATCTGAATTAAAAAATTTAAATGTATTTATTTGTGGAAAACTGTAGCATTAATAAATACAAACACTTCCAAAATGCTTTCTGAAAGATAACTATTTTAATTTTTAGAAAAGTATTTTTAGAGAGGTATTTTTAAGAGACGAACAAAGGCGGTTATACCGTTGGGTTTCCTTTGTGGCTGTCATTCTCAGAATAAAATAGATCTTCAAAAATTTTGGTTTGATTCTTGTAAATATTTGAACATAAACCCCTCCTGGGTTCATTTTAAACCAGGGAAATGTGATGCAGGATTTCGGATATGGGCTGAAAAAGGGTTAAGGAAAGTACAAGACATGTACAATGAGGATGAAATATTTATGTCCTTTGCAGAAATATCAACCAAATATGGCATTCCAAAGACCCATTTTTTCAAATACCTTCAACTTTCAAGCTTTATATCCTCATCTCAAAATCATTCATTAGATATTCCTGTCATCTCCCCATTAGAGGCAGCAATCATAGGTCACTGTTATGATAAAGGTTCAATTTCCTCTTTGTTTGAATTGTTTGTATCTGGGTCTAATGAATCCTCAGAATCTAAACTAAGATTATGGAAAGAAGATATAAATGATGAAATATCTCTAGAGGATTGAAATGAGGCATGCAAGAAGGCTCAGATACAGACAACAGTAGCTTGAAACTCATACAATGTAAATGGCTGATGCGAACATATATAACTCCTGTTATGTTGCACAAGTTTAATGATAATATTCCTGATACCTGTATAAAGTGTAATGAGGCGAGAGGTACACTGTACCACTGTATATGGGAATGCGAGAAAGTGAAGTCTTTATGGAAAGGTATAATTGATATGATCGACCAAATTCTATCAAAGAAATTACCACTGGGTCCTAAGCTTTTTATTCTGGGTATATATCCTATCAGTCCTCTCTTACAAAGCAAAGAGGTCAGATTCATTGAAATGTGTATTTTACAAGCTCAACGAATAATTGCTCTTAATTGGAAAAATATCAATGAGCCAAGAATTGGAAAGTGGATCAAAGAAATGGCGTCAAACATGTCAATGGAAAAGATCACGTATATTGTCAGAAAGAAACAAAACGTTTTTGAAGATGTCTGGAGACCTTTTACTAATTTCTTAAGGCACAATGTTAATGTTGGTAGCCTGCTACAACAAGCTCTGAGGGAGTAAGGTAATATCATGATCTTCTTTACAGACTTGGGAAACACTCTTTACTTGATTTAGGTATCTTTAAATTTTTATTTTACATTTTATTTATTTATTATTTTATTTATTTATTTATTATTATCACTATTTATTTTTTCCTTCTTTCTTTTGTTTGGGGATGGGGTGATGGGAGGGAGAATTTGGTGTAAAATGTTTGCTGTGTTTACATGATTGTTACTTACTGTGTAATCTGCTGTAATATGCAAACTGAAAAAAGTAATAAATATATTGTTAAAAAAAAAAGATCAAGTAATTTTAATACAGATGAAAATAGAGGTGAAACAAGAAATTGAAACAAGTAATTTCAATAGAGATGAAACAAAAGCAATTACACTTTTTGCTCTGGGTTTCTTTTGTGGCTGTCATTCTCAGAATTAAAATATATCTTCAGAGTGTCACATCCTCCGTAGTCTAGAGCTGAGGAAGAGTAATAAAAAAGTGACTCACACAAACCTATATTACAAGTTTAATGGAATCTACACTTTATCAGAGGTGGCAACACAGAACTCACAAAAATAACAATACAACATTTTACAAAAATTACATTAGGAGAAAGCATCCTGTCATGTTCATATCTATTATGTACAGTATGTGATGTGTTATGCATTATATTATGTCATCTACTTAAAATATCAAACAACAGATTAATAAAATGATAAACAAAACTTAATTTGATGTTACAGCGTTATTTATGAAGAGTATTTATAAAAAAGAATTGTAAAGAAAGTGGATGTGGTGTCTGTTTTCAGTTTCCGTTTGTGACACCAGAACCAGACAACTCAACGAATGATTGTCACGATTACAGCTGCCACAAAGGCAGAATTGTTGATGAAAAAAATTCTACAGCATTTTTCTGAAATCAGCATGTAATGTTTGTAAAATATAAAAGATATAAAATATGAATATATAGCTATATAGAGCCTATAGCTAAAATGCAGCAAAATTGGAAAGAAATTGGTTCATTTTTGGATATTCTCCTTCATATTTAAAAACATGCAGATAGATCTTTAATAATAACAACAGAAAATTGATGACAAAGTCTCCTCCTCCAACAGAATAGATGTTAAGACTGCGTTAGAAAATGCCTTGCTTCAAAAAAGAAAAAGTTTGAATATCTCTCAGACCACACAAACTGAAATTGTGGTTTCTTCCCAATTCCAGATAAAAACAACCATCACTTCTATTCTTGCACTCTTGTTCCTGTCATTTGCACTCTTTTCAGGCCATGACAGAGAAGTACGAGGTATTCTCACTCTCCACCGAGCTGAATGATCCAGTAGGCCTGCGGGTTGATCCCCGACCGTTTGCCCATCCTGCTAATCCGAGGCACCCCTGGGGTCCTAGAGCAGCCTTGCACATCTGAGCGAGCTCACGACGGAACTTTACCCCCACAAGGCCATAGAGTAGTGGATTTAAAGCACAATGCGCCAACCCCAGGCTCTCTGTCACAAAAGTGCCCACATCTAGCACCTTGTTGAGCGCGCAGGTTTTGACAATGACCCCAAGCATCTGCAAGCTGTCGGTCATCCGCAAGGCATTATAAGGCGCCCAACTGACTACAAACACAATGACCAATGAGATGATGAGCCTCAGCGAGCGCCGTTTCTGCCTACGCGTGGCGTGGCAGAGTGCTTTGAAAATGCGAAGGTAGCAATACAGCATGACCAGTAGGGGAAGTATGAATCCAATAATCATGCTAACCAGCTGCATGCCGATCTGCCATTGCTGGCTGTTCTCTTGAGAAAAATCTATGTGGCACATCAACCGATTTATGCCGTATACAGTCACCACATTGCGGTAGTACACATCCACCATCGCCAGTCCCAGGCAGACTCCCCAGATGGTGGCACAGGCCAGCTGAGCGTGGCAGGTCTTGCGTCTCCAGCTAATGTTGATGGCATGTACGATAGCCAGGTATCGGTCAAAACTGATGCAGGCCAGAAAAAGCACTCCACAATAGACGTTTAGCGAGAACAACGCTCCAGCTATTTTACACATGATTACACCGAAGACCCACTCATTGATCCACTCGACGGCGAAAAACGGCAAAGTTATAGCCAGTAGAAGGTCAGAGATGGCCAAATGGAGCAGGAAAGTGTCTGTCAGTGAGAAGGAGCAGGGGCTGTGTCGAGACTGCCGATAGCGACGGATCACGAACAGAACCAGGATGTTACCCACTAGTGCCAAGATAAAGACTAGGATGTAAGCCACGGGGGCAAAGCGACCAAGAATGTCCCATGTTTCCTTCAGACTGCAGGGGGCAGCAGCAGTGTCATCCTCATGTCCATTGTCATCATAGTAAGAAGTGTTTGGGTAGTCATAATCTGTGTACTGAAACAGAGCAAAGGACAATATTCTGTTAAATCAGATTGTTAACTTTTGTTTTTTTAGTACTGTCTTAACACTCACCTCTAAGAATTCTGCAGCTGATGTGGTGTCCTTCATGATGAGCTTCAGAGAAGTGAGACATACAAGTAAAATAGTGGGCACGAGATGCACTCGTCTCTCACGTCGTCTTGTCTTACAGAAAAACAGAGGGAAAGAGAGCGAGACGTCAGACCACAGAAACTGAATCCTCATACAACCACTGCAAAGGGGAACTAGAGGCTTCGTCCACAGGGAAATAAAACTGCACTCATTTGATAAATTTAGACAAAAACATGTTTTTGAAATCCCCAATTTGCTGAGAGCAGACATATTCAAAAAGTTTCTTGAAAACACCTTTACAACATCAAGTAAAGTTGGTTGTCAGATCTGAAAGTGTGTGAAATTAAATCTTATACTTTTTTAGGGTAGTTTATAAAGGGTTATTGGGGCAAAAGTGGGAATAGTCAACTAGAGGGAACTGAAAGTGCTAAGAATTAGCTTTGCATAAGTTTGGCATATACCACTCACAAAATAATAATAATAATAATAATAAATAGTTTCACCATTATCTGCCATTACCATATATTTTAACTATTTTGATGGATGTGGTGTTGTTACTAGTAAAATCATGGAGAAAAAACACGGAATAATTATTACTTGCAGTAACTTTAGATTGAATGTAAAATAGAGAGAATATTCTCATTTGTTGTAATTAATTTCAAAACCAATATATTTTCACACTGCAGTGAAAAGTCTAAACTCCAGTTTAAAGTCTGGTTAATTATAATTACACATATTTCAAATATTTTCAGAAAAAGTCTCTAGTCTAAAGAATCTATTTTTTAAAGAAGTATCATAGTTGTATAAAGGGCTAACATTAAATATTAGAGTACAGTAGAAGCAAAAATCAAAGTCTTGTACCTGTTCTCTGTGCTGTCTGTGCAGGGGTTGACTGATCAGATGATGGTCTGATTGTAACTGAATTTGTTCAGGAAACACATTTATCTTAGTGCTTCCTGACTTTTTTCTCTCTCTTCCTTTTTTGCTCTCTCCACAAAACATACTCTTACTGGAAATATTTTCAACATCACACATCGCATTTAAAGGTGCTTGTAAAACTAAGGAGAAGCGATTTTGATCAAAATATCTTCTCTTTTACTGCTCAAGTCTGTATGATCTCATTTTGAATCTAATGATATTGTGATTCATCTTTCCTGTTGATAGACAGGAAGCCAATAACCTCAGTCTGTTCTAAACAAACAAATTAGTGACATGATGATCTGTTGTTTAGACTATTTACATTTGATCATTTCTGACCAAACAAACATGCACGTAAGACCATTATATTTGTGAGGGTTATCTCAACAAAAGGTTGACACATAAGACTAGTACATTTTAATTTATTTATATTTGCAGTATTTTTGATTTGGGTATGGTTAGTTTTAAACAACAACGCTTATAATCTGCTTTCATAGTCTTGTGGCAGCATTCAGACATTTGAGTCCCAGCTCAATGTCCTGTTCTCTCTTACTCTCCTCCCTGTTTTTTCATGGCTCATTTATCTTGCTCTATGCAATATAAGGCCAGTAAAAAAAAGCCAGTAAAGGTACTGTGACAAATTGCTTTAATTTTCAAAGAACAGCTCTAATGTGGGTTGACACCTTCTCAGAAGTTTAACCACATCCTATCTGGCCTCACTAATAAAAATTCAAAAGAAACACAGCCAGATTTTACTGTAAAGAGGCTATGATCTTTATTTCAGACAAAAACTTTAAAGGTGTCATGAACTGCCTCTGTTTTTTATTTTGTAGTTCTCTGAGGTCCACTTATAATATATCAAGAATTTTTTTTACATCAAAAACATAATTTAGAAGTAATATGCTATTTTCTGTCCTGTTTTTAACCCCCCTCAACAGAACAAATAGGCGTGGTGGATTGTAGACTCAGAAGTAAATGCTCACTGCTATGACTGGCTTGTGTATGTTTGAGAGCCTACATTCCTCATAGATGGACGCTGCTGTGATTTAGGCTAAAACTGCATAAATACTCATATCAAATGATCTGTTTGAGTGAGTAGCTGTTTTTAGACTAATGAGAAAGTTTTGAGTTCTGAAACTTACAGGATGTTTTTATAGTACAATGACCTTGTATATGTGAAAAGATCAAGGGAATTTAGGTTTCTCAGTTTATGAACCCCTTAAAAATATAGTATGCTTATCAGAAGTATTTTAACTCTAAAGTGAGAATTATGTATTGAGCAATGACTGCATGGTACAACCATATTCTTTATAGTGCTTGCTTGATTCTTATTCATGTTCAATTTGATTTTTTTTGCAAATTGTGGTTTAGATTCAGTTACAAGAGCCCATTGTCTACTGTATATAGATCAACGTGTAAAACCAGAGCAGTGTTTTTGTGTCTCAAAATATACAGACATTAATTTAACCAAGTCCACTTGTAGATATGACCTGAAATATGTATTCACAAATCTATTCATAACAATGTTCCTCCTGGATTGTGGTAAGGATATGTAGCTCAAGACTTTAGTCTCTTTAGACAAATGACTGACTACCTATATGCAGTTTATTAATAGACAGTTTCAAGTTGATAACTTTGGCTTACTTAATATTATTCATTAGGTTTATTGATGACTGATCACAAATCAACCAATGGCAACAATGACAGAATAATTTGTGACCTGCAATGATTCTGTCCACCACAGAGCAGCAGTATTCTCTCTTTTTGTCTGAACGGTATGTTTCAAATCCAGCTGTAACCTGTGGAAGATTAACATAATTTATCACAGCAAAATATATGAGTAGATGGACATTTGCTCTATATTTCCACTTACCCATGCAAATATGTCAATATATTTATTCAAGTGACCCTCTTTTGACATATAGTCCAAGCAACTCAAGAATTTTTTTTAATCCTTCATACTTTATTATTTACTTTTTTTATTTTGTTAATGTCATTAAATTCTGCATCACAGATTAAATAAAGTTAAAATACAGAAATGTCCACACAGCTCTACATTTGAACAGTTGCTCATATGATGTAACTGCACTCAGAGCTTCTTGTTTCTAATGCTAACGAAACAAGGGTTGTGTTTCAGATCCGGTTACTTGAACCATATTCAATACGTTTGAAACTGTGGAGTGTGATTTTGACAATAGAGTTGTGCAACATATTATCTTCAGACATTGTGAAATCACGTGGCCTACACACGTCTGTGTGTGGCTACAGGGACCAGAATAAGGAACTGACTGTAGAACTTGCACAATAGACTTGAAATATTCATTTAAATCTATGTTAAGTAAAACAAAAACACACAGTTAAGTATGCATATGTAATATTTCTTCTTTTCACATATATGACTAAATATGGTGCTTTAAATACAAAAATACAGCAGAGTATCTATATGTAATATTTCTTTTTCTGTTGTTAATTATTATGTATCTCTGTTTCCAGTACATAATTGTACCATGATATGCAACTGCAATCATGTCTATCCCCGGACTGGGCAAATGTCCGCTGTCCACTTAATTTGATTAATTGATTGTGAAATGACTGTTTATAATTATGTGAATTGACTGTCTATTGTGTTACTGCTTTTGTACAGTGTCCTTGAGCTTGGGAAAGGCGCTATATAAATTAAACATATTATAAAGAATTAATAAATGTTACAGCAGTGCAATACATTGGATAAGAAAACCAGAGACATGCCCTGATTTGTAAACAATGAAGTCAAACAGCTCAACAGATTCGCTGAAACCGTAAGCCATTTTTTAACTTACCTTTATCCTCAGCTGCACTTAGATGTCTGAAGATGTGGCATATCTGTTTTAATAACGTAAAAAAAACTTTGATTATCAGCATCCTATTCATGCAGATTTGAACTGATCTAACAAATTATTTAACTCTTTGTGTATACTGTGCTCATATGTATGCACCTCAACACTCCCAAGTGATGAAAATACACCAAGACTCACTATCACACTTTTGATTTTGGTATATCATTCTCAGATTTCAACCAGAACATGGTCAGACTTGTGGCTTTGACTGTAGGTACCAGTGTCAAGTGTTCTTCCCTAGAAACCTGTCTAAAAATTGTGCAAACAATACACTAGTCACATTCCAGTATATCTGAGCTTCCCTTTTCTGTTACTATAGTGTTTTGTTCGAATATGATTCTTGTGGCCAGTTACATTTAAAGTGGTAAGGAGAAAAGAACATGGTTAGGCCTGCAAATCAAAGTCTAAAAGTTACAGAATTTTTTTTTTCGGTTTCAGTTGTTTTGCTCAAAAAGGGTTAACAGGATGGTATATTTGATGGTTTGGTGCAGTTCAGAGGTTAACAGTGACTTTTTCAACCAGGTATGCTGAAACATCCAACTCTCTACATTGACTCGATGCATTATAGCTTAGGACTCAAAGACAGATTAAAATCAGAGAAAAAATAGAAACACCATGACAAGTGTAAAAGTATGCAAATTTTCACACATTATCTGTAAATGAAATTCATTATCTGATCTTCCTTATGTTGGGTTATGTTAGCAAAAATTGTTTTTCCGCTTGAATGAGCAAATCAAGTAATTTTCTTGTGCATAAAATCGGTCATATTTGCCAACAAACTTATCAAAACCGCACAATAACAACAATTTATAGCAACAGAGTGTAGACCCCAAAGCAAGTGTGGATCTGCATGCCGGAATCATATTGCAGACAACCACTATTTAGAAACTGAATAATTTGCAGAGATTTAAATTATGAGAGAAGTCGAAATTACCAAATAAAAAGTCATAATTAAGACATAGTAATAATTATGACAGTAATAATTGTTAGATAAAAAGTTTTTGACATAATAATGACTTTTTTAACTAACAATTTTGACTTTTTATCTTAGAATTTGTTTTTCCATTTCATAATTTTGGTATGTGTAGTAATTATAATTTACCAAAGCATGATTTTTTTTTTCTTATGTGGCAGAAATTGGCTTCCATATATTTCTATAACATCAGCTTCAGGATAATACCTCAAATGACAATTAAATGTATTTTGGTGATCACTGCTGCATCTGCTAAAAAGGCCAATGTTCATGCAGGTAAAACAAAGTACTTTTCTAAATGTTGTAGATAATATAATGAAAGTGTGGCGACCTAAAATAGAGCAAAACTCCTCGCCCCAAAATCAAACATTTCAACCTTTAGTTTACAGGTCACATAGACCACTAACCACTAGTAAAGTTTCTCCTCCCCTTCGTCAAGCTTGAGGTGATTTCCAACTTCACTTAGATCTATCAGAAATTGAACGTCATTTCCAAGGAAGTGAGACATAGTAACAGGAAGCCTCTCCAAAGAAACAAGTGAAATCATTTTAACCATTCTTTCTATTGCTTAGAAATTACATTTATGTTTTACACTAATTAATACTTATTTAACCAATTAAAATATCTCTCTTTGCTATAACAGCCATCAAATGATAAATTAGTTTTTATATTCACAGCAAGACAATATTACTGTATTTTTAGCAACAACTTAAAAGTGTAAGTTGTAATTGTAAATCAATACATTGTACCTTTTGCTATGTCTTTTGTCACTCAGTGATGTCATATCAAACAGAAGCAATGACTTCCCAGCCTCAAATGACTGTAACCAGCTACACTGTCTCTCACTGGAGCTCTGATGTCTGCGACTGTTGTGACGACTGTGGAATCTGTGAGTGAGTGTGTGTGTGTGTAAAGCAGGGAGATTAATTTATGAACGCAAATCCATTTTGCTTAAGTTAATGTAACAGTAATAGTGATCAGGGACATGCACAGACATTTTGAGGGGCAGGGGCTCAAGTGGAAAAAAGGGCACTTATATTTATTTAAATTTTTTTCTAAACAAAACATTAAATATATTAGGGGTGTGCGATATTGACAAAAATATATCTCAATATTTTCGGAGATTTTATCGATAATGATAATTAGATGATATTTTGCTGAGTGTGTTATTGTGCTGGTATCTTAAGGACTGCAGAAGACAGCTGACTCCTAATGTTTTTAATATTCTTCATATTATGTGTGGTGATCAGTTCACAGCAGTGATAGAAATTAATCTTTTCCAACCAGTTTTAATGTGCATTTTTACCTTTAAGCCATTTTTTTTAAAAGTGTGCATCATCTTTTCAGTCAAATTCTTAAATTGAATCAGTCAATTAGAATAATAAGTCATTTGGGCTGTTACCAAGCAAATGAAATCAGTATTGACAAAATTAATCTTTGCAATGCAGAGAAAACACAGAAGCTGCATCTGAAGTGGCATTTAGATGTATTTACACACTGTTTAATGCAGGACATGAATGTATTTATCCTGCAGTTACAAATGCATTAATACGGTTTTGATATTTTAAACATAAAGTTGAATATGATATTTGAAATTTTCTATAATTATAAAAAAAAGAAAGATAATTTAATAGGGGTTAATCTGATGTTGCTATAAAAAGAACAATTTGTGTTATTTGTGTAATGAAATGCGGTTTAAGTTAAAAAAAAATATTTTCCAAATACTGTAACTGTACATTATGTTTCTCCTCTAGGCCCCGCTTTTGAAAACGGTCGATTTTACAAGCATTGGTCTGAAAAGCGAGGTGTGTTTGATGCAGCTATACAGTGCGTTGTGACTGGCCGAATAATTCAAGCATTGTGACGCAAATGTTACGCCCCTACCATGCTGTGATGCCTTGTCCCGGCCGGAAGCGACGAGACAAAAAACCATTTAAAAAACCATTAAAAAGAGCCATTTGTTTGCATCCAGTGGGACATAATACGGATTATAATGACCTTCTACTGTCTTTGCATCATATCGCGCCACAGGTAAATATAAAAACCATGTCTGCATTTGTGATCGGAGAATTGGAAAACAACAAGCGCTACTCTACACTGCTCAAAACTCGCGTTTCGCGTGGCAAATTCTTTAAAATTAAAAAAAGTACTTACAGTCTGTAAGTCAGAACAGCCGGCATTGTAATCTACTCTACCAGGATCAGGAAACAGTCCTCCATAAAATGCGCTGGACACATCTGAATATTTGGGTTGAACTGGTCTGAAACAGTGTTGTAAATACAACTTAACCACTGATTTGTAGTCGTGTCCTCTTTTGGAAGGCCAAACTAAGTAGTTTTGCTTTTACAACGAAACACAGCAGAGGCTAGAGTGAGCGAAGGCTGGAGGCCTAGAGTGAGCGGTGGCCGGTGGCTAGAGTGACCGCTTCGTCCACAGTGAAAGCCGACCCGGCGATCCACAGCACTAAGTCGATGTATTTCCTCAGCACAGCACGGATCAGCTCCAGGCATGACAAATCAGATATTGTCCTCGTTTGGAAGACCAAACAAAGTAGTTTTGCTTTCACAACAAAACACACAGCGCCTTCACGACATGGCGGCGGCGGCAACAACAATACTACAGCGAGAATAAAAGTTACACCTTCTTTCTTTGCGTGAACATTTGGAAGGCATTATGCAAATCTTCCCACATAGTGACGTAGGTATGTGGGGGCGTGTTATAACGAGCCGTTTTAGGTAGGCGTGGTGGACTTAACTTTTATAAAGAATATCTCAATATTTGAGGACTTTAGTCTTTGCAACTTTACAGATCTCTTTATGCACCAAGAGCTTGTAACACTTAAAGAGAAAGGAAAAAATTTCAATCGCATCATATGACCCCTTTACATGTGAAATAAACATACATAGGTGGCAGCAAGTCACTGTTAATAAGTGAGTCATTGCGACCTGAACCAATCATTCAAGGAAGAAACACCGTATGTTGCTCAGAAACGCAATGGGAAGGATAGTGTTAGACGAAATAAGCAAAACTGTCAATAATGAGTCTAAAACGTAAGTGTCTTAATTAAATTCTTGTTATGAACGCTGTTAAAAACAAATTCACATTTGTATCATGTGCTTTGGTGAAAAAAAACATTCAGTCTTCACGTCGTGAATATGATTAAAACTATATGAAATGATATAAATATATAAATTTCTATCCCATATCTTGAATTTTGTGATCAATGCATTTTTTTATACAATGATCATGCAGAGAAAGAACGCGCACTGGTCTAACCTACTAGACTTCCTATTGCCTTAGCTTAACTTTAGCTAATTTACATGGTAGCTGAGTCATGGATGTTAGCAAGACAAATTAACTATATTTGTCTTTTGTCTTTTGGATAATTAGCTGTGAATTCGAGGCACAGGTTGCTTAGTCTTTTGTTCATTACCACTCACCTCCACCCCAAGACAAACACAACTGGAAAGGATCCCCACGAGGGGAGGCGTTGTGATGTGCCAGCCGATCAATAATGTGGCTATACTGCTGTGCTGCGGGAGACTCGAGGGAGGAAAGCATCGGAACTAAACAGAGTCTAACATTAACGAAACCGATGGCCGATAGTGATTATAAGTTGAGTAGTTGTTAAATGGATAATTCACATTCAGGTTTGGAAGACATGAGGGTGAGTAAAATTATAATAAACTATCCTTAATCATTGGTTGAACCTTACAAGCCTACATTGCGGTAAAATGCTTTTCGCATTTGCTCCCAAACTCTGGAATAGCCTTCCTGATAAGTTTCGGGGTTCAGACACACTCTCTCTGTTTAAATCTAGATTAAAGACACATCTCTTTGGCCAAGCATTCAAATAATGCATCTCATAATCTTTTACTGCAGTTATATCTAAACAAATGCACATTATTATTCCTTAGCTTAGGTTGAACAAATAATTTTTGCTTGGTTGGAACAGCAGCTACGCTAATTATGTCTCTATTGGTTTCTCTGTTTCTGCTGGGATTGACATCCCGTGGTAACTAGGATTTACACAAGCTTCAGTCTGGATCCAGAACACCTGAGAAGAGATGATGCCAACCCCTCAGAGGACCTCAGATGATGCCAACCCTGAAACAACATACAGAACTACCACATTTTGCTATAAGTTTGATTGCATCATATAATAATTGCTGTTAATAGTGTTCATCGTCTGTTTTATTACGTCTTTAATTGATTTTTCCGTACATTTCTGCCATATGTACATTAATTGACAGTCACCACTGATAAGATACCACTAAATATTGTAGAAACTTAATTTGCTGTAAAGTTGCTTTGCAATTATTTGTATCGTGAAAAGCGCTGTACAAATAAACTTGACTTGACTTGACTTACATTGTAAAATAGTGTGAATTCTGACACTGGTTTACTCCTCAGGTCTGTGTGGGGCATTTATTCCTTGCATTTTGGGATGTAAGGTGGCACAGGATAATGGTGACAGCTGCTGTTTGCCCTTCCCGGCGCTATGATTGCATTGAGAACCAGCATCCGTGACAAATATCGTATTAATGTAGGCCATGCAATTAAAATCCTTTTCAGTATTGATTATTTCTACTCTTGATGTAGTGTTGTAATTTCTGCTAAAATATACTATTTCATGTCAAAGACTTGCACTGCATGATTGGCTTGCGGTTTTTTTAGGGCTCTGTCTATGAAGACTGGGTGACTGCTGTCCTTTCTGGGGACTCTGTCAGATGGCTCGAGAACAGAAAGCAAGAGGCTAATTTAAAAAAAAAATGAAGAGGAGTAAAATAGATGGCTAATTTAGATGACTGGGATTGTTATCTTTTTCTTCTGTTTGTTTTTAGAATATTCCAAAATATCAATGGTTCTTGTGATCCTTCAAATATATGTATGTAATGCTGCATGAAATCAAAGACACAACGTTGGTCATGTGTTAAATTTTTACACCTTACATTAAATCATGATGCTAATAGGTTTTACATTATGAATCAACTTTTTGCTTTAGTTTGATGACTTGTCCTTTCACACTTAAATATCTTCCTACTGCCTACTCCAACTTAGGGCTATAATGATGGTGATGATGATTATTATTATTATACATTTATTTGTTTAAAGAAAGTATTCAAGATTTCTCTGAATAATGAATCAAAACAATTGGATCAGGCTATGCGATCCGTTGTCTGATCTTATTTGCTCTGGCATGAACATTTTTTGGTTCCTCTTTCTATTCCTGTGAAGGGAATGTACTGTTTAAAAGAGAGAGAACACCTATGATAGTCTTGCAGAATTATCAGGGACGATTTCATGAAGGTAAGCTACTGAACCAAGTTAATTTTAGTTTAAGTTTCAATCTAAAGACAAACAAGGCAAAATAGGCAATGTAATAATATGAATTAATGAAAGATATGAGATTCAGGCTATATAGGATTGCTCACTGGTGAGTCTGAGATTTTTCTCTGTATTTAACCTGTTAATACTAGAGAGAATAATGTGACATGTATAGCTCACTGTGGTGCTCGCTTTGTTCAGCGGGAAAAGTTTTTTGCCTTTGTATGTACTTGAATGTCATTATCGTGAACAACGGGGAATGTGAAAAAAGAGAAACTTGTTAAGAAGAGCTTGTCATGCATTTACATGAAAACCTTCTTTAAAAAGGTCTTTAAATATTTACCATGATTTTATAGTTTCAATCCATTATTTTATACTTCTTTACATTTTAAGGATGTAAATAGAACAAAAGGGGAAAAGGGTCTGAAAAAGTGGGAAATGGGCAGTTGAGACAGATTATGTGAGAGTATATTACAGAAGTTTGTTTCGGAGTAATGTAATTGCAGGATGTTTTTGTATATCTTGCCCTGCATGTATTCAAATAAATTGGATACTTACATCATCTTTAAAGTGATTTTATCATAAATAAATAAGACATCCATAACATGTTCTTGATGCATTTGTTACATTTAAAGAGGAAAAAAATATGTAAGTTTGACTAGCAGCATTATGTATGAATTAATATATAATAACAGTTTATTTCCAATTCAAACTGATTATAACCTTTCCCTCTTTTTTTCTAGCAGCTGGCTGTATTAAACTCTAAGTGTTTGCTGCTCAGTGAAGAACCTCATAATGTTGGACTTTCATGAAGGCAGTCAATGGGAGTTACATTAAAAAGTGGAATTGAAAAATATGGCAGATTCTGCGTGTCGAGAACTGATCATAAAGGCAATATTCATCTGCCTCCTTAACCTTGCCTTCAGCTACAGTTTCAGGAGTTGCATTGAGATCCCTGATTCTAATCATAAAACCTTCAGATGTATTAAATGTCATGAAACAGACATAACTACAATTGTGAGTGATGTATTTCCCACTGCAACAAACCTCACAGTTTCTCGGAATAACCTTACACACATTCAAGGCCAAAGCTTTCATCATCTGTACAAACTGACTTCTCTGGTACTAGATGCTAACCATATTGCTAGCATCCACAAAGATGTTTTTAATAACCTGCAAAATCTTCAGATGTTAAATCTGTCCTGCAATTACATATCATCTCTCCACCGTGATGTTTTCAGTGACCTACATAACCTCACAGAGCTGCTCCTGGGAAACAATAATCTCACTTATATTGATTTGTTCCTGTTTTCCAATTTGACAAACCTGCAGATTCTTGACCTACGCAGGAACCACCTGAAAAACTTTTCATCTTTGGTTGAGTGCATAACAAACCTGTCCAGCTTGATACAACTGGACCTTTCTTTTAACAATCTAACCACCCTGCATCACTCCACCCGTCTGCCAAACTCGCTTGCCAAACTTTACCTCAGTGATAATAAACTACACAAACTGGGATGTGACAAGTCTTTCCTAAAGTATGTGAAAGTGCTAGATCTATCAGACAACAAATTACTGTCATCCAAGACTTTTCAGGGCCTGAATCTGAAGAGTATAAAGTACCTGCGCTTGCGCTTTACCAATGTCTCCACTAGCAAGCTTCTTAATTATACCAATGTTCAACCAAGGCACATCGACTTCTCTGGCTTGAAACTGAAGCATCATGCTCTGACTTCGCTGTGTTTTCACCTGCGATATCATCAAATACCTAAAATGGTACTCCAGAGCAATTCCATAAGAGTTCTATACAAAAACACATTTTGTAATTGCTCCAGTATCACTGATCTAATGGACCTCTCGCGGAACGAGATGAAAACCACAAGCTGCTTGCAGTTTCTGCACTGTCAGACCCAACTGAAAACTCTCAAGATAGAACATAACCATCTGACCAGGCTAATGTCCTGCGACACATTTAAAATTCTCTACAGCTTGAAAAGCCTGAGCTATCGTTACAATCGTATTCTACAGGTTAGTGGTTATGCCTTCAGTAACACACCAAATTTAACAAACCTCGAGCTAAACATAAACATAATTGCCTATTTGGACCATAAAGCCTTAAGTGGACTCAGAGATCTTGTCACACTTCGTCTCGATAACAATCTTTTGACCGATATCTACAATGACACCTTTGAAGATCTTACCAACCTGAAAACGCTAAACCTGCGCAACAACCAAATAGCTGTGATTTTCAACTATGCCTTTCAATATCTGTCAAATCTAATTATTTTAGATTTAGGAGGGAACAAGATCACGCAGATGAGGCCACATGCATTTGATGGGCTGAAAAGCTTGGCCAATCTGTATTTAGACAGAAATCGTCTGAAAGAGATAGACAGCACGCTCATTGGGAAACTTCATACCACCCTGCAGGTGCTGGATTTACAGGCTAACCACATCCTGTATTTTACAGAACATACATACTCGCCATTTATTAATATGTCAAGGCTTCTTGATCTGAAACTTAATGCACAGGAACCAAATGGCATAAACTTGTTGCCACGCGCATTTTTCCGTGGTTTAACTTCTCTCAAAAGTCTTTACCTCACTAACAACCATATCATTGGATTTGGTGCTGAAACATTTGATGACCTGAAAAGCTTGGAGTTCTTAACTCTGGACAACTCATGTGTTGGGATCGCCCAGCTCAAACCTGGTATTTTCAAAAACCTTAGAAAATTAAAGACATTATCCGTTGAGAACATGGGCATTAAATCATTTTCTAAAGAGGTCTTTGGAAATCTCACAGGACTGAAGCAACTACATCTCAATCGCAATGCCATGATGTCTTTGGACATCAGTCTACTGGACAATCTGACCAATCTAACATACATTGACATGCGCAGCTGTCCTCTCAGTTGTGGCTGCCGGAATACTGAACTGCAGAACTGGACCATAAGCAGTAAGAGACTCCAGTTTCCTTATCTTTTCAATATTACATGCCAAGACCATCCAGGCTCCTTTTTTCACAACTTTGACACTAATGTGTGTTATTTAGACATAGCACTCTATCTGTTTTCCTCAACGTTTACATTCACAATCTTACTGAGCTTGATACCACTTCTTTATGTCAGACTTTACTGGAAATTTAAGTACGGCTACTATGTGTTTCGATCATGGTTTGGAGAACAGTGGCGTCGCTTAAGGGACCAGGAGGAGAAATACAATTACGATGCCTTTGTTTCCTACAACTCAGCAGATGAAGACTGGGTAATGGAACAGCTGTTGCCGAACCTCGAGGGTTCTTCATTTCGGCTCTGCCTGCACCACAGAGATTTCGAGCTGGGCCGTGATATTGTTGACAACATTGTGGCTGCCGTATATGGCAGTCGCAAAACGATCTGTGTGGTCAGTCAGAGCTTCCTTCGCAGTGAATGGTGCTCACTGGAGATCCAGCTGGCCAGCTATCGCCTCTTTCAAGAAATGCAGGATGTACTTTTGCTGGTCTTTCTGGAGCCTATCCCTGAGCGGCAACTGTCCACTTACCACCGTATGAGGAAGGTCATGCTCAAAAAGACTTATTTGCAGTGGCCTGGGCCAAACTGTTCTGATCCAAACAGTGCAAAAGAACTGTTCTGGAATCAATTAAAGAGAGCACTAAGAAGCAGCAACACTGGAAGCCAAGAGGAGCAGAACGATCAGAGGAGGCAAGACAAAGAGGGTGCGGACCAGGAGGAAAGAGAATATTTTGTGAATCAGACACCAATAGATGATGAAGTATATTACCTGATGCCCTGATTACACTGGCATATAATTTAATCTGTACAATATAAGAACAAATTTAATGAACTTCAATAAATGTAAATTAAAGGGCTGTAAATTCTGCAGGCTTGCAAACATGGAAAAAATAATCATGGAAAAGATACAAACTCGCCGGAAGCAATTTAGTATTTTTATTAGGAGTTTATGGTAAAAATTTTATATATACAGTGGGTACGGAAAGTATTCAGACCCCCTTAAATTTTTCACTCTTTGTTATATTTCACCCATTTGCTAAAATCATTTAAGTAAAAAAATTTTCCTCATTAATGTACACACAGCAACCATATTGACAGAAAAACACAGAATTGTGACATTTTTGCAGATTTATGAAAAAAAGAAGGAGAAAAAAAAACTGAAATATAACATGGTCCTAAGTATTAAGACCCTTTGCTGTGACACTAATATATTTAACTCAGGTGCTGTCCATTTCTTCTGATCATCCTTGAGATGGTTCTACACCTTCATTTGAGTCCAACTGTGTTTGATTATACTGATTGGACTTGATTAGGAAAGCCACACACCTGTCTATATAAGACCTCACAGCTCACAGTGCATGTCAGAGCAAATGAGAATCATGAGGTCAAAGGAACTGCTGAAGAGCTCAGAGACAGAATTGTGCAAGGCACAGATCTGGCCAAGGTTAAAAAAAATTTCTGCTGCACTTAAGGTTCCTAGAGCACAGTGGCCTCCATAATCCTTAAATGGAAGACGTTTGGACGACCAGAACCCTTCCTAGAGCTGGCCGTTCGGCCCAACTGAGCTATCGGGGGAGGAGAGCCTTGGTGAGAGAGGTAAAGAAAAACCCAAAGATCACTGTGGCTGAGCTCCAAGAGATGCAGTCGGGAGATGGGAGATGGGAGAAAGTTGTAGAAAGTAAACCATCACTGCAGCCCTCCACCAGTCGGGGTTTATGGCAGAGTGGCCCGACGGAAGCCTCCTCAGTGCAAGACACATGAAAGCCGCATGGAGTTTGCTAAAAAACACCAAGGACTCCAAGATGGTGAGAAATAAAATTCTTGGTCGGATGAGGCCAAGATAGAATTTTTTGGCCTTAATTCTAAGCGGTATGTCTGGAGAAAACCAGGCACTGCTCATCAACTGTCCAATACAGTCCCAACAGTGAAACATGGTGGTGGCAGCATCGTGCTGTGGGGGTGTTTTTCAGCTGCAGGGACAGGATGACTGGTTGCAAACGAGGGAAAGATGATGCGGCCAAGTACAGGGATATCCTGGAACGAAAACCTTCTCCAGAGTGCTCAGGACCTCAGACTGGGCCGAAGGTTTACCTTCCAACAAGACAATGACCCTAAGCACACAGCTAAAATAACAAAGGAGAGGCTTCACAACAACTCTGTGACTGTTCTTGAATGGCCCAGCCAGAGCCCTGACTTAAACCCAATGGAGCATCTCTGGAGAGACCAAAAAATGGCTGTCCACCAACGTTTACATCAAACCTGACAGAACTGGAGAGGATCTGCAAGGCGGAATGGCGAGGATCCCAAATCCAGGTGTGAAAAACTTGTTGCATCGTTCCCAAAAAGACTCATGGCTGTATTAGATCAAAAGGGTGCTTCTACTAAATTCTGAGCAAAGGGTCTGAATACTTAGGGACCATGTGATATTTCAGTTTTTCTTTTTAAAAAATCTGCAAAAATATCAACAATTCTATGTTTTTCTGTCAATATGGGGTGCTGTGTGTACATTAATGAGGAAAAAAAATGAACTTAAATGATTTTAGCAAATGGCTGCGAAAAATTTAAGGGGGTCTGAATACTTTCCGTACCCACTGTATATAAATTCAACAGGTAAAATAGCTGTGATCGTTTTACCTTCACAAGAGTATTACACAGTTGAATTCTTACATTTAAGTTTACTACAAGATATTTTACCAAATATAAAATGTAAATTGTTAATTTTGTACTGCTTTATTAAAGAATATCACAAAACCATTTGCATCTTCTTTTTTTTTTTAGAGAATGCTGAACTTAATGATAAAAGTCCAGACAAGATATACAGAAGAAATCTGATTAAATAAAAAAACTAATAATAATAATAATCAAATAAGTAAATAAACAACCAGCATCCTTGCAAACAAACATTTCCCTATTAATTCAGGAGAATAAAAGACAACTAATGTGTGGTGCTTTTATTATTTCTGCAGCACAACGAGTAATTTGTTTTTAAGCAGTTGCATTCACTCTTAATACCTGTGTTACCAGTATATACAAAAACACCAGAGAAATCATGACTGTACATAATTTGAGCACACTGAACCCTCAAATTCAAATCTCAAGGTGAGGTTTTCAAAAAAAAAAAAAAAAAGTGTGTTACACATACAAAGATAATCTTGGCAAAAAGCCTCAATTGTGGCAAACGGCTTTGCTAAAGGTAACGGGGAGGGTAAAATACCCTATCTGGTGTGTTTGTCCTGGGACAGTGAGACATACCAAGACAGTCTGACCTGTGCTGGGTGTTAGATGGATGTGGACAGCGAAAAAAAGGCTTGTATTGAAAGCCCTCTGAGAGATAGGATGCTGAGAATGAGAAGGGAGCCCATCTTTCTCTTTCATCCTGAACTTGCTGCTGATGCGACCAGAATCTGGATCCTCCAAAAGATGCTTGTGGTTTTTGTTTTCTGCTCTCACATATGTGATACAAATTCAAATCAAGATCTTTGTCTTCCCTCCACTGTTGAGAGATTCTTGAGAGTTCTAAATTTATGTTTTTCAAACTTTCCCCTCTGCTCAGTGACTGCTGCTGAGAATAGGAGTCCACAGGATGATCAACCCAGGTGGGGCTTTTGAGTATAGGGACGGCATGCTCGGTAAAGGTCTGTTCCTGGTTAAAGAGCTGTCTGCTGCGATGATGCTGAGCTCTGATGCAATCCTGAGACAACCTAGCTGCCCTCCACTGGTCAAACTGCAAAGATTAACCAATCAAATTCACATGCAAAATAGCCACACAATCCTCAACTGCAAGCTGTGAATTCTTTTAAACCTCTGTTACAGTCTAGTTTACAACTATTTTGGTATTATTTGGATTTAATTCTTTACTTCGTTACTCACCATGTCAGTGTGTGACTGTCGTGGTTCTTCAAGGGAGAAGAGATTGGACGAGGTCTTCCACTCTTGTATCCTACGTTTCTTAGTGAAAGCTCCTCTGTCCAAGTCCTGCTTAACGTCCTGTGTTAAGTAATCTTGTTGCATGGCACTGTCTAGGATGCAGAAAGGTAATTTAAAATATCCATCGTAAATTATATCCATCATGTAAATGTAAGCATATTTTCTAAATTAAAATTCATATTTTTGGAGTGTATTACATCTAAAAAATAGGTGATACAATTGTCCTGATATAATAATAATAATAAAACCCTACAGAGAAGTTTGGCATAATCTGTTATTATTTAAAAATGTATGTTACTACTCTTTACTTGATGGCTACAACATGACTTATTTAAAGACATTTAACTACCATTTATTAATTTTCATTTATGAATTTGGCAAAAGCTTTTTTATCCAGAGTGACTTACACTGTATTTAAAGTGTACATTTCTTGCATTCAATGGGAATTGAGCCAATGACCTTGCCAATGTTTTCATGCTTAACTGATTTCTAAAAGAATTTTCTTCCATTTGTCTGGGTTTTTTTTTTTTAAACAAATGTAAAAATTTGACACACCTGTCCATATCTCCATGTTCCTGTTGAAGCACCTATCCTCATTCTCCACTGTATGGCTAGAAGGTGAACAATTTTCATCTCTCTGTCCTGAGCTGAGCTGAGAAGCCATTTGATTCCTATTCAAGAATGAATGTAGCCTGTGGAGGTTGTGCTCTAACTGGAAACTCTGTCTTTTTTGTAAATCCTGTAGTAGCACCTCTCTACACTCGGCCAGCAGGGGATGCCGAAGGCTTGGCACATGGAGCTCTGAACTCTGGCACAAACGTGTCAGGAGCCTTTTCACTTCTTCCCTACAATACAGTGACATTTGCTCTCCTTGCTCAACATTGTCTCCTACTTGACCAGCCCCAGAGTCCAGGTCAGATAGAGAGGTTAATGTCTGCGGGTTTTCGAACATTTGCGTAACTTCCATGTTTGGGAATCCCACCGTTGTAGAGTTTTTCTCAAATCTCTGAATATTCATAAAACCATTTTCTTGGTTTTCTTCATCAGGGCATTTGAGATTGCCTGTTTGTGAAACATCAGAGTAATTCATATTAGTTTCAACTGGAGTAGAACATAACTGATAAACCGGTTCATTTTCTGAGGATGACAAAACCACATGTTCAGTTTCTCTTGGGGAGCAACTCGGACTTTCTTGTCTTGTTTTGCTATTCGCATCTTCCTTTCTGCTGTTGGCATTTCTGTCATGCTTCCCATCTTCTCTAGATGGTCCCATAGATACATCAACCCCTCTATTAGTCTGAAAACCGCTTGTGTTTATTTCACTAGGCTCTTTTCTTGAACTTTTCTTCCTCTTCACTTGTGGTGGCATATTATTTTCTGGTTCCTGTACTTCATCCAGAGTGCAGTCCTGGACAGAATCAGGTACAGAGGGTGATGTAATGTGCGTCATAGACTGATTTCTTTGCTCTTTTCTCTGCTCGTCTCTCTTTATCTGCTCGCTCACCAGCCTCTCAATATCTATGGACCTAATCTCATGACTGAAAAGTCCTCGGTTGGAAGTAAGGCGTCCTTTAGTTATGATGCTTGGCTTCTGGGGTATGAATGGCTTAGCGAATGCCCTCTCTTTTCTAGAGCAAGCCCGTGGATGATGTGCTTTCTCACCACCTTCTCTTCTGCTGTGCTGAGAACCTGGGTGATACCTGTTTCTCTCCAGACCTCGAATCTGATTCCTCTCCTTCCTGGTTTTAAGATGCCTCACTTTATGTGACGAGTTGCAATGCACATCTGTTCTCATACTGCTAGAGCACACTGGTTTGCTGGTGTGGGCAGCATTGGCTGTATGACATGAAGACTTGGCTGTGCTACTGTGGCGGTCACTGGATGTCTTCGGCAAGTTATGTTTATGTAGACAACTTTTGTTGGATTGGTGGCTCATCTTCATGTTAAGACTATTAAACACAAGTTATTAAAATGAAACAAATTAGTCTGTAATGCATTTATAAGTATCAGTTCAGTTAACAGTCTCGTGCTTACTGTGATTACACGTAACGTTAGCACTTTTAGGTTCATCATATTTGAGGACATACCTCAAATGATCAGCGTTCTTTGTGTTCAAAGTGAAGTACTTCCTTCATTGTAAAATATATGTATTTCAAATCAACAAATAACATCGGTATGTAGTTGAAGTCCAAAAGCCGTTACGTTTTACCTTTGCGTTGCTTGGCAACGTGCTTCAAAGATGGACCTCAAACGCAGATTTCTGCGAAGAAATTGTCAAGAGGATTGGCATTAATTAATGTTTGAATGTTTTACGTACATTTGAACCACTGAAACATCACAAACGAAGGACATTTACTGACCTTCTCGCGTTTATAAAGTATAATGTTATTTTAAAGCTCGACCGTGCTCGGCGATCTGCCAGTAATGCCTGGCTCGATATTCCAGCTTCCGGGGTTTGGCAGCAGACCGCTGGCTGACTGATTGAACACTGAACCTTTCTGTGGCAACACTTTTTTTTGGTAACGATATTTCCCCTGTCTTTTGTTAATATGAATCGACATTAGTGTTTACATGTATTACATATACTTAAATAGCAAAAGTATGATGTTACGCAGCGTTTTAACGCATTTGCGTCTTGTTCCTCTAAATGGAAGGTATCTGCATGCTAAGTGCTACATTAGCCATGTGAGCTTGTTAGTTATAAGCACAGTAAGCTGTACTAAGAACGTTAACTTTTGTATATATTAACACAAAGATGCTAGATGCTAATAAGATAAGATGCTAATTTTGCACCAGCTTGTTTGTTAGGTTAACTACTGCAGTGCAAACTTCACCCAAAAATTGCACCAAACTAGTTCAGCTGTGATTTTTTTTTCTGCATTTGTGGTTGTCATGGGATGTGTACAAAGTACATAAACTAACCACAGTACAACTTGTCAAAAAGTCATTGTGAATTTTAATATTTTGTATGCTTAAAACACAACGTTGTAGTCAAAATTTTAAATTAAATGTTGTTTGGTCTAATATGAGGATACATATTTGACGCTATTGGAGAAAATGTAACCTGTCATGTCTGTCCTCAGGAAGTGATGAGTGAAGATTCTAACCCTGCAGCCACACCCACCCCCTGTCAGGACATACAGGGAGATGGTCGATGGATGTCATTGGTGCTTCTTTTGTATAATAATATATTTTACAACCTTAGCATCCCTATTAGGCTGCTAATATATCACCTTGTTTTAAACACTTGGCCAATATCATCTCTAATATGGAAATCGAGTCATAATAGCATTTGTATGTGTTCTCGTCTTGCAGCACAATCGATTTGTGTCGGACAGTAAAGGAAAAGAGCCTGATGTTCTGTTTGTTGGAGATTCACTAGTCCAGCTTCTGCATGAGTTTGAGGTATAGCGCAGTATCTGCATCTCCTTCTTCATACTTCAAATCTGTCATTCATATGAGCGACTGCACACATATTTATGTGTTTTTGTGTAAAAATTAGTTTTTATGTTTGTTTACAGGTTTGGCGAAAGCTGTTTTCTCCTCTCCATGCTCTGAATTTTGGGGTTGGTGGGGATGCCACACAGCATGTATTGTGGAGACTCATGAATGGAGAACTGGACCACATCAGCCCAAAGGTATATGATTTAAGAATTGTACCATTTATTAAATAATATTATTAAAAATAATGATTACTCTTTTAAATACTCTTAGAGTTTGTTTTTCTCATTTTACAAAATGATCTTTGAAAGAATTAAGCTTTTCAAAAAATTAAGGTGGAGTATCTTCACCCTATACAAGATGGTCCAGATAAACTATGTATATGTAAACAGTAAATCTCTGCATTTGTGTATGAATCTTTTATTTGTATTGGGACATGAACGAAAATTACACTATTTGGGCATCTTAAAGAGGAAATAACAAAACAAATGTGGAAGATCCTCTTGAAGCAAAATAGAGTAAGTATAAATGTGATATTTTGTGTGTTTTTCTTCAGGTGGTGGTGTTGTGGGTAGGCACTAATAATCATGGTCACACCCCAGAACAGATCTGTGGAGGCATCATGGCCATCATCAATGTGGTCCATCAGAAACTGCCCCACGCTCACACTCTTGTATTGGTTAGTTATCTTAGCTCCTACTACCACTCTGTCACAGCATTGTTTGATTCTTTACAATAATTTCATGTTTAATTTAATTCATCATACCAGTATTGTCAAAGTGCCGTTTTCTTAGCTATTGTGACATGATCAGGAGAGAATTAGGCAACAGAATACGCTTTAAAAAGCTAAAGTAATATACCTGTCCAACAAAATGTAAGCACGTTTCCAAATAAATAAATAAATGCAAGAAGAGAAGGTAGAAAAATAAAAAAGAATCAGGAAATAAAAATGACAATATTATTTTAACAAAAATTATTCAAATAATTTAATCATGTAAATGGAAGAGTTAATCACATTTACTATAATGTACACTACTGTTGGGGTTGGTCAGATTTTTAAAAACTAAATCAATGCTTTTATTCAGCAAGGATGCATTCAATTGCTCAAACGTGACAGAATTACTTTGTAGAATTATAAAAGTATGTTTAAAATATTTGCTCTTCTTTTGGACTTTCTATTCATCAAAAATCTTGAAATAAAGTAAAGTGAAATAAAGCACCGCTTTTGTCAACATTGATAATGATAAGAAAAGTTCCATGAACACCACATCAGCATATTTCAAATTATTTCTGAAAGATCATGTGACACTGAAGACTGGAGTAACAGCTGCTGAAATTTCAACTTTGCAATCATTTTATAATACATTTTAAGTTGGGATAATATTTTACAATATTACAGTTTTACTCTGTTTTTGATCAAATAAATTGCAGCCTTGGTGAACAAAAGACTTTTATTTCAAAAACATTCTTTCTAAAATTAAATCTTACTGACCCCTATCATTTGAACGGTAGTGTATATTCAGTACATATTCATTTTGACCTTTTAATGTCAGTTGAACTGTTATTCAACTTATCTTTCATGACATACATAAATTGTAGTATCTCAGTCTTTATCTCAGGCTGTCATTTCTTAATTGATTTTTATCAGCATGATCCTCAATAGATATTGGTGTCCCATTAACACATTGTTTGGTGTAAAAGAGCCAAAATTATCATCAGTAATGGAATGTAATGCTCTCTTTCCTCTCCACTAGGGGTTGCTGCCGAGAGGCAAAAGTCCAAATCCTCTTCGTGAGCGTAATGCGAGTGTGAATGCTCTAGTTCAGGTTGAGGCAGTGTCTCTGTCTCATATCTCCTTTCTGGACATGGACCCTGGGTTCATTCACTCAGACGGTTCCATCGCACATCAGGACATGTATGATTATCTGCACCTC
This sequence comes from Sinocyclocheilus anophthalmus, assembly GCA_018155175.1. NCBI lineage: Eukaryota > Metazoa > Chordata > Actinopteri > Cypriniformes > Cyprinidae > Sinocyclocheilus > Sinocyclocheilus anophthalmus. The sequence continues at coordinate 238,758 of JADLZN010004804.1, forward strand.
ACGCCGCAGGCCTACCAGAGGGTGTGCCAGCCCTTACATGAACGCATCAAATCCCTGTTAGATAAACATGCTCCCTGAACACAAAACAAAATACAGCATAAACATCCTTTCATGTGCATTAACGGATCCTTTATGCTCTACAAATAGAGCGTTACTGAGATATAAACACCCTCAGGAAAACTCATGACTGTTTAATATACATAAACGCATATACTGTATATCACATGCTTTCCATCAATATACATTATTGCTTCCTTGTTACTACAAAAATAGATTTTATTGTTCATTGAGAACCAACTTAAAGGGATAGTTCATCCAAAAATAAAAACTGTGATCTCATTCTTCATGTAGTTCCAATCACTGTATGAGTCATCTATTTTTGTCCCCAAATGCATTTTCTTCTGTGCTCCACAAAAGAAGTAGTCATACAGGTTTAGAATGACATGAGGGTAAGTAAAAACAGAATTGTATTTTTTTTGGTGAACTATCCCTTCAAATTCTGTCAAAATCGATCTCTTTATGCAAAATGATAGTACATTCCAAAGCGTGTACATATATTTACAAGACGCAAAAACTCGTATGTTATTCTCTCGATGACCTCTGATGACTAATGGTTGTTGAAGTGTACATGTGCTGCTATCGTGGTTTGATTGCAGAATAATTTCTTTTGATCGTTGTATATGAAACCGCAGCTTTTCCAAAAGACTGCAGTATAGCCCTTCAGATGTTGACAGCCGCTCGTTTACTTGTTGAAAGAAACAATATGGGTTAATTTGGTTTCGTTCTCCATTACCGATTGTCCACAGTACATGCCCATATGCTCTTTTCTGAGAAAAGGGTAGGTGCTTCACACAAAGTTATGTACCTTTAAAATGATCCCCTCAGATGTATTGTTTAGATACTTTGTGATAAACAATGAGTTAGTGTTTCAATTATTTTGTACAGTATTTTTTGTTATTTTTGTAATTTTTTCGCATGTATTTGGCTACTTTATATTTGTATTGTTCATTTAGTGTTTTGTTCCAGTGTGTGATAAGCTGTCGAATCGCAAGACAGCAGGTGAATTATGTGAACTTTGTGCACCGGGGTATCTGAAAGATTTATACTGTGGATGGAATTCTAAAATCGCACAACTAAAGACAAGGAATGGGTTAAATTCTCTTTTAAGTTGAGAAATTAAATCATAAGGAGCCAATCACTGGTTTTATTTTTATTGTATTAGTTATATTGTATTGTTGTATTACAACCAACAAACTATCACTTTCAGATGGTGAGGAATATGGTTAAATGTTGCGGTGTGTGATTCTGCTGCTTTGTCCTGGTGTTTGTGTTCGTACTGCTTTATCTGAAGGGTTTTTGTGAACGTTGTCATCTTCCAGTAGTCTTATGCGATTCCAGGAATTGTATCTCATGACTTGAGATTATATTCTGAGGAGTTAGATGTCATGCCTGGTGCTGCAATAAACAATTATGGAAAACCTCTCAGATGTGTTGTTTTGGATTTCCTTGTAGTTATTTTAAATGTTATGTTTAGTTTATGAATCATGACAGGATATAAGTGTCCATAATATAAGGAAAATTTCACTTTACAGCATTTGCCAAGAAAGCTCTTTTTGGTATTCAAAAAATATTTTAAATGTTAACCAACAATTTGTGGTTAGTATGATTTTTAAAAAATATTTTAAAAAGACACACCTTAAGGTCACCAAGGCTGCATTTATTTGATAAAACACAGTAAAAACAGTAATATTGTAAAATATTACAGTTTAAAATGACTTTTTAATATTTAAAATGTAATTTACTGTAGTAGTAATGTAAAGCCTAATTTTCAGCAGCTGTTACCTTAGTCTTCAGTGTCACATGATTCTTCAGAAATCATTCTGATGTTGCTCAAGAAACATTTCTATCAATGTTAAACAGTTGTGCTGCTATTATGCATTGTTTTACATTTCAGGATTCTTTGTTGAAAAGTTTTTAAAGAATATTTGAAATAGAAATTGTAGCATGATGTCTTTACTGTGACTTTGATCAATTGAATGTTTAAAGGGGTCATATGATGTTGCAAAAAAAAACATTATTTTGTGTATTTAGTGTAACATAATATGCTGACATGCTTTAATGTTCAAAAAACACATTATTTCCACATACTGTACATTATTGTTCTCCTCTATGCCCGCCTTTCTGAAACGCGTAGATTTTAACAAAGCTCATAGCTCTGAAAAGCGAGGGGTGCTCTGATTGGCCAGCTATCCAGTGCATTGTGTGATTGGCCGAATACATCAAGCGTGTGAAGGAAATGTTATGCCCCTACCATACTGTAATGCCCTGTCCGGCCGGAGCGATGAGACAAAACCAATAATCCATTACAAACGAGGCATTTGTTGTATTCAGTGGGGACATAATTACTGATTATATTGATTTATACTGTCTTTTTACGCGTTTGCATTGCATCGCGCGGCGTGTAAACATAAAAACCATGTCTGCATTTGTGATCGGCGAAATTACAAACAACAAGCCCTACTCTACAATGCCCAAAACTCGAGTTGAAGCGTTACTTACAGGGGCGAGTCAGAAGACCAGACTGTTCTTTAAAAAGTTGGAAATTGCCCCACTTTATAGAATCATGCCTTTTTTGAGCCCAGACGGCTTGTAGGCTACTCAGGCTAGGAAACAGCCCTCCATAAAATGTGCTGGACACGTCTGAATATTTGGGTTAAACTGTTCTGGAACAGTGTTGTAAATACAACTTAACTACTGATTTGTTGTTGTGTCCTCTTTTGGAAGGCCAAAGAAAGTAGTTTTGCTTTCACAACGAAACACACAGCGTCTCCACGACCAAGGTGCGGGAAGGCAACAATCTACAGCAAGATAAAAAGTTAGGCTTTGTTCTTTGCGGTGTGAACATTTGGCGGCGTATGCAAATCTTCCACACAGGGACGTCGACGGGGGTGTGTGTTTAACAAGGTGTTTTAGGAGGGCGGGGACGAGGTCTTAACTTTTATAAAGAATATCTCTTTGGATTTGAGACTTTAGTCTTTGCAACTTTAGGGATCTCATCTATTCACGAACAGCTTGTAACACTCCAAAGAGAAAGGAAAAATTGAAATGGCATCATATGACCCCTTTAAAAAAACAATTCATATATCATTTTTTGGGGGCATGACATTTTACAGCCTGAACTAGCCATAAAAATATCAGATGAATTTCCTTAGATAGTAAAATGTGCTTATAAATTACTTTAATCATGTGTGTATCTATGTGATTAAAGTAACAACAGTTAGAACAGAAAACATTCTTCAGTGGCTGTCAGTCTGAAACCGACAGGTCTCCTTGAGCTGTATGAACTGAAGTCAGTTGATACTGTGTCACTGCACAAGTACTGTTAAATACTTCTTGGCACCTACAATCTGATAAGCCTTGCAAACTCGGCTGGGACATGTTATGGTGTACACAAAAAAGTGTTAGGTGACACTTGAGATCATGCTGAGTGATTCAGCCTGTTGAAGATGGAATTACAGTTCCAGGATCTCTGTAAATCAGTGAGTGTCAAGACAACCCATCTGTACTTTAGTTCTTTTTAAGTAAATAAAATAAAAAAAAAAAATTTTAATAACCCAAATGTCGAGCACAACATGTCTTATATGTCAGCATGTGACAGGTAGATTTACAGGTAGAATCTGATTTCTCTTTATTCCATCTTATCTGAAAGCCCACTTTAAGGCACTTATATTTCTGCATCACTTTGAACTGATATTCGCAGTCTGCTTAACACAATACGGTTTCATATCAAAACTGCCACGTTTTTCTACAAATGTGAATCACACCTGCACAGCAATTCTGGAGAATTTTGTACCATTCTTCTTAATAAAACGGTTTTATTTCAGCCATATTCTTAGTAATGCCAATGCATCTCAGTTGGGTTGAGGTTAGAACTCTTGACCAAGAAAAGATGTTTTTCCATTTTCGTTCATCAGTGATACAATACTTTTAGTGAGACCAACATGTCTTTTCAGTTTAATGAATCTGAGTGAATACAAGATTGATTATGGTGTGCATGCTTGATTCATTTAGCTGTTAAGGATTTTTTTTGGTCCGGAGTTGTGCATCAAGTTTGACCCAGGGTCTTCTTATTCCCAAAAACATCCATCATGTTTTTAACATGACATATTATTGTTGCCTCATCAGTAACCGCATAGTATGTTATTATACTAGAGAAAGGACAATTTATTTCTTCTAAGGTTTAGTGAAACCTGAACTACGGATTCCCATAAAACACTCAAATGCAGAACATTTGGCACTGGACCAAATAGGTCTCCTTTGAACTGAACTCAATTATAAATGTGATATGGTAAGAATAAAAAAAAACATCTGTGAGGGGTCATATCAAAGTTTGAATTACAAAGGAGGCAAAATAATGGATTTCTTTTCCAAAATTGCATGCTGCCCTCATCACAAATCTTGGCAGTTCCCAGTAAACGAGATATGCTGTCAACTTTTCATTTACACTTCATTTCTAAAATTCTATCCAACAAGTTTGGGCATAATCAGATGTGGCTTTTGAGCCCCAGAATTCAGAGCTTTGTCGTATAAATACTGTGTAACCCTAAATTTGAACACAGAGTTCTCTTGAAAAGCAGGAGTCTTGAAGACTTAAAACAATCTTTTAGACAACGTTTCTCATTTTCTGACTAAGCGCTGGTGATAATGAACTTCCAGGTGCTTCTGCTGGTCTTTGCTGTGGTGACTGCCACTAACATCAACTGTCAAGGTAAAAAAAAAAAAATAATTATGAATACATTTACGCCATGCTATATGTAATTTTCTGTTGTAATATTATTTTGTGCTATTTTTATATTGCGTTAGTTTGCTGTCATGTTACAAAACAACATTTTACCTGTTATATTACTGTTAAATCCTGTAATATAATACATTTGATTAAATTTTGTTTTAAAGAAGTAAAATTCTATGTATAATTTATATGACATTTTGATGTTTCTAAATACTCCTTTATTGCAGCACAACCTCAGCCGGGAGATTCAAATAAATCTCCAGTGGTCAAAGGTCCCGTCATATCCAGGCAACAGGGCAAGACATGTAGCTGCGTTGGTAAGTGATGATAGTACTCTTTCTCTATGCAAACGGTTACAGAAAGTTGCATTTTTTGAAACCTACATAAGAGAGGTCACCATGGCAACAAATGATTAAAAAATAACATTTCGATGAATCACAACATACTAGGAGCCCAAAATCACTTATATTTTCTTATACCTTAATAAACATTTACTGATGATCCTTGCAATTCTGTAGAAAACACTTTATTTTATGTGTTGCTAAATGTCTCTAGGTGTTCTTCTGATGTGCGGTGATGTAGATTTTGGTTCAGAAATTCTCTAACAGTATGTGCTGCCCAAATGTAGTGCTTTGTAGTGTTTTTAAAAGTATTTATTGTATAAAATGATTTATTGTATTGAAATGAGTCCTAGTCATTTTGATTGATGTGTTGTTTTCCATAGGGAGAAGAAATGCACTGGAGCAGAACTACTGTCCCTGTGAGCTGCCACGTCAATATAGTGAGTCATGCAACCTGTATTTACCCAGACCATTTTGTTTGTTATGTTAAACCTAGCAGGTCATGAAACACTGAGTCAAAAGAAAGCTTTTAAAATAATTGTACAAAAGTTACTATTTTTTTGGAAGTTATAATACATATATACATCTCTATTGTTTTATTTTCAGGAATCCTCAGTAAAGAGCAGAAAGCTTTGTGCCTAAAGAAGGGGATTTCGACATTTAAAAAGTGCCAACAGTTGATTGGAGGAAACAGGAAGGCGAAAAAAGGCATCAGTATGCCAATTTAACCCACAGTCACTATACTCACCAACTATACACCCCCATCATTTTAAACATGTACTTATCACACCATATCTTAAGTAGTGTATACTGAACTATTTTTGTATCTCTTATATTCAATAACATTTATTCTAGTCAATGTTCTACATTCAGTTTTACAATTGTAAAAAAAAAAAAAAAAAAAAAAGCACGTACTGGAAAAAGACATGCAAGTGCATTTAAAAATAAAGCAGGATGATAAAGAGAGAAATTAATTTGAATGGTTTACTTTTATTTGGTCTATAAATAAAGTGTATAACATTTCACATGTTTTGATCTTTTAAATAACTGTAAAATGCATTTATAATTTGGAAATAAGCACACAGAAGGCATATAATATTTCTATAAGAAAAGATCGTACTATTGTGAAATATAAGACACATTTGGGAAGCAAACAGAAAGGTCATTTGTATAATTGGTCATTCAGATCAAATTTGCCTGGATTTTCTGTATATTAGGTTTTCCAGATAGAGATTTAAAACCAGAGCTACAAGAAAGAAAATAATCCAGAATTTATTAATTTCAGCAGATTTAATTACAGTACAGCATTCATGTCTTAAATTACCGTCCAATTAATGATGGTAATAAATGTATGAATATACATATATATGATATAGCTTTTAGAAGATAAATATATAGGCAAATAATGCAGTATGATTAATTAAAATGTAATCCTTTTTTTTTTTTTTTTTTTTACTTTGGACTTGCCAAAAGAGTGTTCGGTTTAATAAAGCTCATACGGCCTTACACATGATGTTTTTAATATGTTTTCAAATTAAGAAGCAGTTCCACTAATCTGGGCTGAATGATCTTGCCAGTGCGATTTTTTCTTGCTGCTTTTAAGTGATAAATGTACCTACAAGCCTCATTCAGGCCTCAAAGACAGATGGCATGTTCACAGCAATATCAGTATTAGAGCCATTCATCCAGTACAGGGATCAGCAAAAGAGCAGAGCTGTCAACATCACACTCGCCTGGACACTGACAGCAGCGTCAGGGTCTGGAGAAAAGACAGAGGAAATGATGATCTGTTATTAGGTTACTTCAAAAAACGCGGCATGAAAATGCATTTTCTGACAATCAGTTAACTTTTATTTTACATGTTAACTGCTGTGTGTGAATTTGGGCTAATGCTCACAATTGACAACTTGGCTGGTGTAGACTGTCACATTGGTCAATGGGTTTTTGGCCACACAGGTTTAATTGCTGCCCAAGACAGAGTTTATGGGAAGTACTATGGAAGAATCATTTCCCACTACTGTGTTGTTTTCGAGGATCCAGTGATACACAGCTGGTGGCTGAGACACTGCCAGACATGTCAGGACGGGGGGAATCCCAGGGTGTACAATGATCTGCACACTCTGTGGTCCAACTGCCCAATAAACACACAGAGCTTTAGTTCATGCAAAATAAGTCTTTTGAAGTCAGATTTATATCAAAGTAATTTACAGATGTTTTATATTACTCCCAGATGACCGCAAGATCGTATGGTTGACTGACATGCTGTCTCACTGCGTTTGAAGCGACGCACTGGTATCTCCCGTCATCAGCAGACTGCAAGGCTTTGAAGGTCACAGTGGTGTTATCTGCTGAAAATGTAACGCTGTCTGATGGCTGGAAATTCTGGTTGTTTCGAAGCCAGTGGAGTCTGTTGTAGGCTCCCTTCACATTACAGGTGAGCTCCAGGCTTTGGGAAGCTAGAGGAATAGGATGATCGGGGGTGACGTCCACTGTCACAATGGCCTCTATGGAGTGTACAGAATATTAGACTAGTAGTCACTCACCTTGTGAGCGTACTTAAGTGCGTGTGACGCTTGCTGTGATATTAACATCTGCCCTCTCACTACATGAGGACATAAATACATGAACAACATATCCAGAACTGAGAGTCACTTCATGAGAATTTTGACAGTTGCATTGAGTACAACCTATCCCACATTCATAACACAACAGAAAGGTACAGGATCACGGCAACCCGTCAAAATAAAAGTTTGGTTTAACTTGAAGACATTGTGGCAGAAATCCATTACTATTGTTCAGTAGAATGTACTTAATAGGCTACTACTACTACTACTAAAATGATTAAAACCTTATTTTTAAGGAATAATCATACAATATTTCTTCAATGTTTTAATTGTAATATTAAATTACCTTTGTTTTCCAAAAAATTAATTTGTTTAATTTTCATTGATTAAAAGATAAATTAAATTAATGTTTTATGTCTTAAAAAATGAGAGGGGGGGGGGGGGGGGGGGGGGGGGGAGGGGGGGGGTCATAAGGAAATTTGCATAAGAAACTTCAAGTAGGACATGCTAACATACAGAATTTGGTAACAATAAAACACAAGGTTGGAAAAAATAAAACATTTCATAGTGCCCTAAACATGTATTTTTTGTTAAACTTTTAATTTTTTGATGTTAAATTGTTTACATTTCGTGATTTTAATTAATTAGACATGCTTAGTATAATTAAAATTAGACCATTTTTTATTTTAAAAAATCCAAAAACCAAAGCCGCCAAACCTAGGGGAAACACTGAATGATTATTATTTTGCCGACTGTACGGACTGTGAAGCCATAAAATACTATGTAGTCTCTACTGAATTGTTCTCTTGGGTGACCAAAAAAAATAAAAATAAAAAATGCAACAGACCTAATGTCTCTCTTGAGACGGTTCTTTTTTGCAGCGCCACCAGGGTTTTAGGAGTTTTCAAATATATGACTTAAGAGTCGGTTCTTTGAACCAATCTTTCAAACAGATGCCCTGGATAATTTGCCACATTTGTAGAGAGAGAATTTCCTTATTACTTAAGCAAAATGTATATAACTTTTTCAAATGATTCCTTTCAATATGTATATGAAAAAGACAATTTGATCTTCAAAGAACATGAAAAGACATCACTGTAAGGTATTATAGCTTACCAATTACAGTTAATGTTGTTGACAGCAGTACTAGCTAGACATTGATACAACCCATTATTGGTTAGAGTGAGTGGGTTGAAGTTCAAAACTGAGTGGTTATGGGTGAAATTGATCCTATTGTCGCCGTATAGGTTTGTGCCATTCTTCATCCACTGAATGTGTTGAACATCTCCACTGGCAGTGCAGGTTAGTGTGAATGGCTGATTGAAGATTGGTTGCTGATTCTTCCTATTCACCGTTGCTGACAGGAACTAAATTTCATACAAAAAAAATCATGAATCACATTCACAACCATTTTAGATTTTAAAAACCAGGATGTTAAACAGTTTTGCACTTTAGAACAAATGCATTTGCTGGTTTCAGTTAAGCAAAAATACTGAATTAAATGACTACCATATACAGCTAATGTCACCGAGGCACTGCTGCTTCTGCCTGTAATATTATTGAAGGCCATGCAGGTGTACTCTCCCCTATCGGTTTTTGAGAGAGGTGCAATCACATACACTGAACCATTTTTCACATTTAAGCCACTGAAATACCAGCTGTATTGACTTTGAGGACGAGAGACAGAGGAACAGCTGAAGGTCACGCTGGATCCCACTACTGCTATATGTGGACCAGAGGCTGCTGTGTTGGTTGGGCCATCTAGCAAATACATTAACTGTTTTAAAGGGGTCATATGATGCGATTTCAAGTTTTCCTTTCTCTTTGGAGTGTTACAAGCTGATTGTGCATAGAAAAGATCCCTGAAGTTGCAAAGACTAAAGTCTCAAAACCAAAGAGATACTCTTTATCAAAGTTAAGACTCTGCCACACCCCCCTAAAACAGCTCCTTCTAACACGCCCCCACATATCTACCTCACTATGTGGAAATATTAGCATAATGCCGCCCAAATGTGCATGCAAAGAAAGAAGGCGTGGTTTCAGTAACCGCAGTTAGTGTTGAAGCAGCCATGTCAGGGAGACGTTGTGTGTTTCTAGGCGAAAGCAAAAGCACTTTATTTGGCCTTCCAGAAGTAGATGCATTTAGGAATCTTTAAGATTACTTACAACAGAACAGCAATGCATTCTGTGATGTTTCCCTTTCTGGTTCTGTCTTTACATTTATTTTGAAAGATGAAGCTCGCGATTGTGGTAAGGGGCGTTACATTTCCGACGAGTGCTTGCTGTGTTCGGCCAATCACAATGCACTTTGTCAGCTGGCCAATCAGAGCAGACTGGGCTTGTAGGAAGGAGGGACTTTGTAGAAAACAAAGCGTTTGAGAGAGGCGGGGCATAGAGGACCTACAATAATGTACAGTATTTGAAAAATAATGTGTTTTTTGAACATTAACGCATGTCAACATATTATGTTACACCAAATACACAAAATAATGATTTTTAAAAAAGCATCATATGACCCCTTTAATATTTTTATCTTTACATTACATTACAAGGCAACTGACAATGAAATGCAAACAAGATTTAACCAATATTTTTAACTCATATATAAGGTGAGATGGTGGAAGATGCATTTACAGGATATCATTCAATATATTATTAGAGAAAATAAATGAAAACATTTGCACAAATGTCTTGCACAAAACAGAAAATGTGAAAGAGCGGTATCTTGCTGCATTACTGGGGTAAGATGGTTCCCTACCTGCATGGGTCAAAAAGACTCCCAAAGAATAATTTTTTTTTTTAAAGTGTCATTAATGTAAAATAGTAAATCAAATATTTTATGTGCATGTTTTAGTTCAATAACAGACAAAACCGACAGACAAAATCAAATAACAGTGTCCCATTTAGAGTATGAATTATAAAATACTATGGATTCAAATTAAATGATTCAAATCAATTGGCCTATATAGGTTATGAAGAATAATGTTATAGATTGATACAGTAGATGTTAGAAATGCACATCTAACTAAATTATTTATAAATAATAATTATAGATACATTTAATATAACATAAAATTCACAGATCAAAATTATCTAATGTCAAAAAAGAAAAAGAAAATTTGATCTAAAAAATGATGTTCAGATAACAAGCAGAGATTAAAGGTGGGGTATGTATTTTTTCAAAAACGCTTTAGAAAACTGAGTCGGGCCGAGTACCAAAATAAACTTGTAGCCAATCAGCAGTAAGGGCGTGTCTACTAGGGCTGTAACGATTAACGGTTTGAAGATAAACATTGATAAAATTCCCCACAGTAGTTTTTACCGTTTTCAGCAACCGTTTTTGAGCAACCGTTCTTGCGATAAATAAATACTGTCCAGCATAAAGCACAGTTTTAAGTAACAGTCTCACGTGTGCACACTGCATGCAGAGTAATTTCGTATTGAGTGAAAACAGGGCTGAAAAGCTGGGAGGTTTTAAAAGAGTACTAAGGGAATTATACAAATGAATATATGAATTAATTAATTATATGATTGTACCTCTGAAGGTTCTGACTGTCTTCAAAAACGATTCGATGGCATTTTTTTTCATCTTCGCTCTGTAATACCTAAAAGAAGCGTTCTTAATCGCAATACTACTTTGTCCATGGAGATTATGGGGAAACAGCTCTTATTCTGCTGTTTCATAAGCGTCACCTAGTGTCAGAGAGTGGATTAACAGAGATTTATGGTGTGTTCACACCAGATGCGAAGCGAATATGCGCATCACGTCACTCGCTCTAGATTACTCGTGGGATGTTTTTCGTGTCACTCGCGTCAGGCGAATTTTCCGCTCAAGTTGAAATTTTTGAACTTGCGCGAAAAACGCGATTGAGGCAAATATCTCTCGTTCGCGGGAAACGCGTCATGCATTTTGCGTCGCCTGGCATGAATTCGCCTCTATTCGCTCTTTGCATTAGGCTTGTTTGAGATGAGCAATATCTGCACAGAACCGATCACCGGTGATCACCGCGAGATGCTTGCCGGTTAGAAAAGTGTCCGAGTTATGTCTGACTTGCTCTGATGTCATGCTGACATGTACCAAAAAACTCTCGTGATGGCGAGGCGGCTGTGTCGGATTGTGCAATCGAGCGCAGTTGCTCTCCACCGACTGCGCTGATCAAAAGCATGATGGGAAACGACTGACTGACGACACAGCTTAATGCTCATTGGTTCAGACAACCGTGATGCTGCATTCTTGTCTTAAATGTTTTTTTTTAAATCTGATTTCATGTGATTATGTATTTAAATTATGCATGAATATTCCCAAACACCATGAGAGTGCGATCTCTGTGTGATTGTTGTCATATTCTATAAAATCTAAAATACATGTTTGTATTAAAGTACAAATGGATGATAAATACGCCTTTCGTATGGAATTAAATAGCAAGCACTTTGAGTGTCTTGTTCATCATATTTATTTTCATATAAAAACAATAGAACTGGAATCATATCATGTTTATTAGCAACACAGCACATGAGTGAGATTAACGCAATATCTGTCTTTGATCTCGTTGGTATCTGCTCCACTTCGAGAGGTCAGAATTGCCCGTCTTGACTGCGCTTATTTCACTCCTCCCCTCACTGCAGCTGCCTACTCTCGCCTACAATTCAGACGAGGCGAGGCGCATCTCAAACAAGCCTATTGAAGTAGGTATGTAATTACTACGGAATAATTAAATTCAAATGTGTGTGAACACACTTATATTTACATTCAGCTTGTGTGCAGTTTTTGTCTGGCCAAAAAAAACGGACCGAGTTTGCATGCCCTGCTGTAAATTTTGATGGTTGATGAAAAACAAGCTTATGTGGATTCCAAACATTTAAACAATTCAGATAAGTTATCTATAATTATTTATTGTGCAGATAAAATACATAGAATCATTTATTAATCAATTATCATTTAAACTTATATCTTTTCTTTATTTAAAGGCCGAAATGTGAGGTTTACCTTTTTATTAAACATTTTCAAAGCTTTATTTGAACATTTACAATAGATATTTGAACATGCTATTAGATAAACAGTTGTCAGTCATGTTGTCATTTAAAATCCAGACATCATTGGTAATGTTATAGTTTTAATGATTATGCAAACAAAAAGATTTTATTTGTTGTTTGTTGATTTTTAAATATAAAACTTGGTGAAGTGATTTATGTCAGTACTTTTGTACACATCTTAGCACATCCTTTAAAAATACTGTGATACATACGAGAACCATGATAATTTGTCACATAATCGTGATAAGAAAGTTTTCATACTGGTACATGCGCGTCTACTCATGATGCGGAGGAGAGAGAGCTCAGTGCACAGGACGGACATTAGCCGAGCAACAGAAAGATAGAGATGGTGGATTAAAAAAACAAAAGAGGAAAGTTACGGAAAAAAAGACGGCTTATGATAAGGCAAGAAGTAGGACCAGTGTAAACATAGTATCAGCTTTCCAGCGCTGGAGAGAACACAAGGAGCGGAAGGCCTGCGATCGGACGCCGAGGTTGCTTTGTTACTTCTCGATAGGTGAGTAACACCGTGTCTACACCGGACGCGACAGTTGTCGCGCCACGCCACGCCGCAACAGCTAAAGTCTGTCTACACCGGATGCGACAAAGCAAACCGGTTGAACCTCATTGAAATTTGTCCCATAAAAAAAAAAAAAAATTAGGGGGGGTAAACACGCAGCAGCAGTGTCTGTCGGGGATTTGTCGGTGCGCCGCAATCCACTGTAGACGCATCATGACTTAAATGAGTTCTATAGTATTTTCTCACACCGCGCCGCTCGCATCCGGTGTAGACACGGTGTAACATTGGTTTTAGTTTGTTTCACAGAACTAATCGTTGCCTGGATTGCGTACGTATGTGTGGGGTGGAGCTATCAAAATAGGGGCGAGACCCTTTTGGGGTAGGGGCGTGTTTGTTTTGGTGATTTGAAATATCAACATTGGCTACCAGAAATCACTTACCCCACCTTTAATAAAGGGGTGCGCGGATCCGATATTCTGATATTTAATGTTCCTAATATTATACTTGATCTGTAAATAAAGATAAATGGTTTTGCATAAAAGGACTTTATTTTGCTGGAGTTTCGTTTTGTTTCTAAATCGAGTTCATTTCTACCGTGTTAGATCACAACACTGGAGTAGCACTATGAATTGTTTTTCACAAGCACAGTAACTGAGATTTAAAACTGTTAAAAGAAAAGGCTCTGTAGCTCCCCCTTCAGTCCTAGGTGTATCTACACTTTGGAATTGTTGAAATATACAATGAATTTATTTAAAAGAAAATAGACAAAAGGAATAAAAGATTAATCGAAATCTGTTCTCTCAGCTTATAAATAAGCTTTTATCTTCAAATACAGTGCTTGCTTTGACTTTTTTCCCCTTTCCACAACAACACACTTCAAGGGTTAAACTTTTACACAAATATCAAAATAAGAGTTTTTCACTGAATCACTCTTCCAAATTAAACCTCAGTTCTTTCCCTTCAGAAGTATAAATTTGTCACCAATCAGTGTAACCCAATATCTCGGTGTCCTTTGGAAAACTTAAAATATAAATACAGTAAGTAAACACACTTTAGATTTAGTTAGAAATACCAATGTAACCCTTTACTGACATACTTTCAATGAGTCAGAGTATTGAACCACTATATGGTTCAAAAATAGAAAAACAGCTGAATGTGGGCCCACCATACTCACCACTTACACACACACACACACACACACCCGAGCAGGCCTGAAACGTCGCTGGTGTGCATTGAGGCCAAGTGAAACCTAAAATGGCCGCTTCGCTCTCGAAGAGCACAAATAAAACAAACAAAATGCACCTGAATGATTGTGTTCCAGGATCCCGTCACCTGTCAGATCAGTCCACGTGAGGCGGTGATCGGTCGGCAAACTCCGTGACACTCCAGCGATGCCAGAGGAACCCCTAACCACCCGGCGATTAGGAGCACTATCTGGATTTCCTCAATGTACTTCACAGTCGATGCAACAACAGTCTGTGGCAATCACTCTGATCACCTCTAGCTCTCTTACAGTCGCTGATTTAAATGATAAACTTGATTTAAGTTTCTCACCAGCGATTCAGTCCCGTTTACTGTAATAGCGATCAAGCATAAAACCCGCATTTCTTCCGAATCACGTCGCGTTGACTTCTTTGTGGCATCGTGTTGACTTCACAATAGAATAATATGCTAGTTAACACTTAAACGATACAGTTCTGACTATGTTTATCACAAAATAAAGTGATGCATTTTCTGTTATCATACCGACAATCACAGTTGCCCTACTTGACATTAGGCGGGATTAAGTCACTTTTCAACCAATAACATTAAATCAAACAACTTCATGACACAGACATTTCTGAACAGGTACATTTTTTATATTAAAAAAAATATAGAAACACTTCTGTCACAAGGGAAAAAATAAGTAAATAAATAAATGTAAATAAATGCTAATGTTAATAATAAATTAACCCAGGGTTACATCCTCCCCCATCTGAAATTCTCATGTCCCCATGAGTATACAGACCTTAACTAGAAATAATGAAACTATTCGCAGAGTCTGCACATATTCTAATACATTGGGCACATTTAGGTAAAGAGGATCTTTCTGGAGGGTAAAGTTCAATCTTTGAGGAATTTGGCAGATGGATAACTATTCCTCTGTGTACAACTGTTACGAGTCTCTCACAGGGCTGGCCCAGTTCATCATAGCTTAACCTGGACACAGGTTTCCATTGCCTTTTCGAACGATGCCTCAAAGGTTCAGCCTCCCCGTCTGACACAGTCCTAGAGCTCTTGTCTTCACCTTCCGAGGTTCTTTCCTCTTCCCAGTCTACAATCGGGTGTATATTCTCTCTGGAATCCTCAGTTTCGTAGGTTTCCTCAATCACTTCCTCTTCTCCTGAATATTGAGAGTCACTGTCTGTGTGGGCAGTTACTTCATCCTCTTTCATTTCAAGCTTTTGCTGGAGATCAGGAATTAACTGTGTCCACTGTCTAGACCAGGCTTGAGAATAGTACCCATAGCTTTCATCTTCACCTTCCGAGGAATTATTTGCCATTTCAGGATGTTCCAAGGTGTTTCCCTCTCTCAATGGTTCTTTTTGTTTTGTTTTTTTAGCTCTAGACCTACTTACTGGCCTTGGAGGAACTTCTTGTCTCTCACCCAACTTTGGCATCCGTACTGAATCTCCAATAGGTAAGAGATGATCCCTGTGCATTGTCCGGACTCCTCCTGTGCCTTTCTCAGGTTTGAGTCTGTAGACGGGTAAATTGTCAAACTTTTCAAGAACAATGGGGCTGAATTCCACCTATCCTCCAGTTTGTGCTTTCCTGTGAAACTCAGATTTCGAATTAGCACACGGTCCCCAGGCTCTATGTTTTGGTATTTCACCTTTGTATGGTATTTCATAACTTTTTTAGTGCGGTCTCAGAAGCTAGTCGGTATGCTTTCTGAAGATCTGTCTTCAGGTTTTCAACATACTTCTGGTATGTCTGTCTCTCTCCTCCCCCTGAGGAAGTACCAAAGCACACATCAATTGGCAAGCGGGCTTCTCTCCCAAATAAGAGAAAATAAGGTGAGTACCCTGTAGCCTCATTTTTAGTGCAATTGTATGCATGTACTAATTTGCTGATGTGTTGACTCCATTTGTGTTTTTCTGCAGCATCCAATGTGCCCAACATAGAGAGCAGAGTCCTATTAAATCGTTCAGGTTGTGGGTCTCCCTGAGGGTGGTACGGTGTTGTCCTTGATTTTTTATCCCTAGCATACCCAAGAGTTCTTTTATAAGCCTACTTTCAAAGTCTCTGCCTTGGTCTGAATGTATACGAGCTGGCAGTCCGTAATACACAAAGAACTTCTCCCAGAGAATCTTCGCAACAGTCACTGCCTTTTGATCCTTAGCAGGGTAAGCTTGGGCATAGCGTGTAAAGTGGTCAGTGAAGACCAGGACATTGGCGATACCTTTGGAATCTGGCTCTACTGATAGGAAATCAATCCATATTAATTCCATTGGCCCACTACTAGTGATGTTACTTTCTGGCCATGCATCTTCCACAGCTTTTGACATACTTTTCCACCTCAGACGTCATTCGAGGCCAATAAAACCTGTCCTTCACAAGTTCAGTGGTCCGCTCGATTCCTAGGTGTCCTGCATCATCATGTAAGGAATTCATTACTTGTTGATGGAACTGTTCAGGTAGAACAAGCTGTTTTTTCTCTTTACCACAGGAACTTTTAGATATTCTGTACAACAGCTCATTCTGGATGACCAGCTTAGAACCTTGCCTCAGCAAAAGAGCCATTTGTGGACTAGAACTTGCATCAACGGTAAGTATATTTCCATACTCCAAAGCTTGCTTCACCGGTCCAATAACTGGATCTTTGTCTTGTGCCAACTTGAGGTCAGTATGCGTTAGCTGTTTGAGATTCCCTAGCTCAAGCTGTGTAATGCATGCATAAATGGGTGGCACTATACTTGAACTGGCTCCCAACTGATCGACCAGTCTGGTAGAGAACTCCTCATTCTTCTCACTTGCCACCACCTGACAGATTGCTTTCACTCCTGACTGGGGTATTTCCATCCATCCCTCAGATGATGCACCATCCAAAGGGTTACGCGATAACACATCGGCATCAATGTTATGACGTCCTGGCTTATATTGGAGACTGAAATCATACGTGGCCAATGCCGCCAGCCAACGATGTCCTGTTGCAGCTTAGTTAAGCTTAGCTGTTAAGCTTAGCTGTGGTAAGGACATATGTGAGCGGATTATTGTCAGTTCTTACTAGAGATTTCACTCCATAAAGATAGTCATGAAATGTATCTACTACTGCCCACTTCAGTGCCAAGAACTCCAGTTGGTGAGTATGACATCTTTGCTCTGTGGCACTCAGTTTCCTACTGGCATATGCGACTGGCCGGAGACCCTCTGGATAGTCTTGGTTTAGTACTGCACCTAAACCATTCCAGCTTGCATCCACATGTAGGATATAGGTCTTGGTAGAGTCAGCAAATGCCAGGACAGGGGCATGATTAAGGTAGTAGATAATGGTTTTAAAAGCTTCAGTACAATCTTCGCCCCACCGCTCACCAAACGGCTCTGACTCTTTTAAGTATTTCCCCTCAGTGGTGCCCTTTTCACCCCTTTTGCCTGGAGGATACCCTTTGGTAAGTTCTGTCAGGGGTCGCACAATTGCAGAGTAGTTTTTGACAAACCGCCTGTAGAACCCACAGAATCCAAGGAATGATCTCAAACCTTTAATATCTGTGGGCATCTTCCACTTAGCAACTGCTGCTATTTTCTCTGGGTCAGGAGCAACACCATTAGAGGAGACAATATGGCCCACATATTTGACTTGTGACATACAGAGCTGGCATTTGTCAAGGGAGATTTTCAGACCATACTCCTCCAAACGGTCTAAGACTTTCAAAAGCCTCCGTTCATGTTCTTCCAGAGTGGAACCAAAAACAATAATGTCATCAAGGTACACCATCACTTCTAACAGATGCATGTCCCCCACTGCATGCTCCATTAGTCTTTGGTATGTCGCAGGTGCTCCACTAACCCCCTGTGGCATCCTTTCAAACTCATAAAATCCCAGAGGACATATGAAGGCAGTCTTCTCCTTATCTTCGTCGGCCATAGCTATTTGATAATAGCCACTCCGAAGATCTAAGACTGAAAACCACTTGCTTCATGCAAGACAGTCCAACGCATCATCTATACATGGGTTAGTGTACTGATCTGGAAGCGTTCTGCTATTCAGTGTACGATAATCAATACACATGCGTATTGCTCCACTCTTTTTACGAACGATCACAATTGGGGAAGCATAAGGACTTCAGGACTCTTTAATAATCCCCGCAGCTAACAGGTCTTTGAGGTGTCGACGGACATCGTCAATATCAGCTGGAGCAATACGTCGAGATCTCTCTCTAAATGGTTTAGAGTCACTCAGACGAATGTGATGCCTAACATCCTTTGCCAGTCCCACATCCCACTCCTCAACAGAAAAGACATTACCTCTCTCAGACAATTTCTGACGGAGTCGCTCTTCCCACTCTTTTGGAATTGCTGACTTATTGAAATCAAACAACTTCGGATCAATCCTCTTGGGCTTTGATGGGACATCAGATGCTGCAGTCACTGTATCGGTATGAAACATATGAGCAATAACTATTCCAACTGGGATGGTTATATCTTTGCACGTCTCATTTTTAATCAGCACCTTGACTTTGTTCTTCTCCACAGCAGAAGAGGGCAGTACAACTGGTAGAACGAACAGTCCAGCAGGCAGCATATCATCTGAGGGGGATTCTACCATGAAAATGTCCTTCTCCAATGGTTGTTGTGACTCAACTGTACAAACAGCACACATTTCTCCTCTTGATGGTATGACACAAGTATCTGGCCCGGCCCACTTCACTTCTCCAGCAGGTATGTCAACAGCTTTCTCCTTCACAAGTTTTGTAGGTGATATTATTTCTGCATTGTGAAGTTGAATTCTTAAGGCATGTGCTACATCTGTCTGAGGACCAGCTGTGTTAAGTCCAATCAAACGTTGGAAAAAGCTTGCATTCGTTCCAATGATTACCGGCACTTGTTCAGGGCCCTCGGGTTCAGGACAAACCAGCGCAAGGATGGAAACGGTTTCTTCCACACCCATGACAGAAGCTGGAAAGGAAACATCTACCAAGACATAACCTTTGTATGGGTAACTGGCTGCACTAAGACCCCAAATAGATAGGCCAGAAAGAGGCTGAATGGGTACTGATGACAGATTTTTAGAGTACCATGACTCAAAGATGATAGTAACCTGAGATCCACTATCTAATAAGGCTTCACAGGACTGACCATTGATCTTCATAGCAATTGTCAGAGCTGGACCCACCAACCCTGCAGGAAGGCTACTTTTCCCAACCACTACCGTCTGGCTTTTCCGGGAGAAACTGGCTTTATCCCCAGTGTGTTTACCACTCTGATCCATCCTTTCACTTTTGGCCCTTCGTAATGATCGCACAAGCTTCTGTATCACCAGGCTGTAATTCTCAGTAGCTTTGCACCTTGGAGCGATGTGGCCATCTTCCCCACATTTGTAACAGAAGTAATCTTCTTTAATCATTTCAAGTCTGGGTTTCACAGATGTAATAGCCTGCTCGGGTGGTTGTGTTTCTTTTGATGACTGTGACGACTGTCTGACACTCAGTGAAGCCAGCTGCTCTTCTAGTCTTTGAATCTGCCTCCTTAGTGAGTGTACTTCCAGGTCTGCTGGTGTGTCTCCTCCTCTCCTACTTGGTACAGGCTTTGACTCCCACATCACCTACGACACAGGTACTTTAAAGGACCTTCTGTTACTTTTGTCCGCAGCTCTTGAATCTCAGCCTTCAGTTCTCTCACTGCAGCCAAACCAGCTAGTTTCTGTCGTGGTCGAGGGATTGGTTTTGCAGTGGAACCCAGACTATGTCTGGCAGCTTCACTTTCTTCAGCCTCCCTAATCTCATTCAAGAGAGCTAAAAAAGTAGGTGGATTCTCTCGTCTCTCTCTCAATCGCAACTGAAGCAACAACAAGTCAGATTCAACAGCTCCTCGAATTAGCTGCTCAATGCTCGTTCTGTCTACATTGTTCCCAGGCAACCCACCTTTTTGCGCTACCCTTGTCAAAGATTTTTCCATTCTCTTCAAGAAATCAGAAAGTGCTTCATCAGGATTCTGCCTAAGCAACCTGAAAGCAAAATATAAATCTTCTCCTGATTCAGGAGTTCCAAAAGCACCCTCCAAAGCCTCAAGATACTGAAAGGAAGTTGTATCTGGATTAGCAAATCTGATAGCCTTCACAACATCCAGGGCTGAACCCTTAAGCCTTTCAATGATACGTCGACGCTTCTCTTTCTCTGAGCATTCACACTCCACGACCATCATTCTGGCTTGATCCATCCAGGCCTCCAAGGCTTCTTCCCCTGTTGGAGTAGGAACAGTACCTGAAAAGGTTCTCAAGCATCGGTATGCACTTCCATCACTAACAGGTTTCAAAGTCTTTTCCAGCAGTTCACCCACCACACGGTTTAATGCTTCTGGAGACCCTGCATTGGAACTGTGTGAAGAGAACATAGCTTGAAGATCAGAGACAGACTTTCCTTCCTGTACTAACAGCTTTGATAGAGTCTCAGCAAACCCAGCAGGCGGTGACTCAGATCTTTTTGCTGCAACCATTTTCCACGGCTTCCCACCTCCTTCAGGTATTACTTCTACAGGTAGGCGAGAAGGATCAACCACTTCTTTGCACTCACACAGCACATGTATAAGCCCTGGTGTTGGCCCTTCTTTATAATCCCTGACTCTCACTCTTCCCAAAGCTTTGACTGCTTGGACCGTTTGCTCAATTTGTGCCACCTCCAAATCTGCAGGCACTTCCAACAGTAACACTGCATGTTTCTTATCAACTATTGCTTTCTGACACCATTCATCCAGTTCAGTTTGTAAGACAGAATCGTCAGCATCCATTTTCTCCTGACTCACATGAACACCAGCTTTCCTGCAAGCAGAATATTCTCTTTGCACTGACTTTTAAGCAGTATAACCGCAGGAATCGATCCCAGACGAGCCCCCACTTTATGTAGCGCCCCCTTCAGTCCTAGGTGTATCTACACTTTGGAATTGTTGACGCTAGAACCCAGATTCGTTTAATTGTGTTTCTCGGCGTGATTTTACTTAAAATCAAAATGTGACCCTGCTTTTTTATACTACTTCTTACAAAGTGCAACACTGACCTCTGTAAATGGCTTTCCAAAAATATATCTACATATCAGTTCTTTTTAAAATGACACGCTATTTAGCAGAAATATACAATTAATTTATTTAAAAGAAAATAGACAAAAGGAATAAAAGATTAATCGAAATCTGTTCTCTTAACTTATAAATAAGCTTTTATCTTCAAATACAGTGTTTGCTTTGACTTTTTTTCCCCTTTCCACAACAACACACTTAAACTTTTACACAAATATCAAAATAAGAGTTTTTCACTGAATCACTCTTCCAAATTAAACCTCAGTTCTTTCCCTTCAGAAGTATCAATTTGTCACCAATCAGTGTAACCCAATATCTCGGTGTCCTTTGGAAAATGTAAAATATAAATACAGTAAGTAAACAAACTTTAGATTGTTAGAAATACCAATGTAACCCTTTACTGACATACTTTCAATGAGTCAGAGTATTGAACCACTATATGCGTTCCAAAATAGAAAAACAGCTTCTTAATGTGGGCCCCACACCACTCACTCACTCACATTACACACACCCCCACACACCCCACACACCCCGTAGCAGGCTGAAAACGTTCGTGGGGGCATTGAGGCCAAGTGAAAACACCCTAAATGGCCGCTTCGCTCTCGAAGGAGCACAAATAAACAAAACAAAGCACATGAAGGACTTAAAAGTCGTTCAGGATCCTCACCAGTCCGATCAGTACACGAGGCGGTGAGCGGTCGCAAACTCCGGTGACACTCAGCGCATGCCAGAGGAACCCCTAACCACTCGGCGATTAGGAGCGCTATCTGGATTTCCTCAATGTACTTCACAGTCGATGCAACAACAGTCTGTGGCAATCACTCTGATCACCTCTAGCTCTCTTACAGTCGCTGATTTAAATGATAAACTTGATTTAAGTTTCTCACCAGCGATTCAGTCCCGTTTACTGTAATGGCGATCAAGCATAAAACCCGCATTTCTTCCGAATCACGTCGCGTTGACTTCACAATAGAATAATATGCTAGTTAAAACTTAAACGATACAGTTCTGACCATGTTCATCACAAAATAAAGTGATGCATTTTCTGTTATCATACCGACAACATCACCTACGCACTTCTTTTTTCAACTCGTCTCTCACACCCCCGACTGACATTTTCGGTGGCCAATCACAGTTGCCCTACTTGACATTAGGCGGGATTAAGTCACTTTTCAACCAATAACATTAAATCAAACAACTTCTTGACAGACATTTCTGAACAGGTACATTTTTTATATAAAAAAAATATAGAAACACTTCTGTCACAATGGAAAAACTAAGTAAATAAATAAATGTAAATACATGCTAATATTAATAATAAATTAACCCAGGGTTCAGCTCAATAAACTATCGCACAGATATAATACACTACGCATCAATATTTCTTCCCTTTGTGCTTTGAACTTTTCAATGCAGAGTGCTGCGAGCTGTGACTCCATGTTGCTTCAAGCGCATCATTCTATGCACGGGATGCGCATAAGCGCTTTGTGCCGCTCTGTATTGGAGCCATAGCCTTTCGTATTATACTTTTGCGCAATGAAAGATTATTAATAGCCTTTCTTGTTTAGTCCTATCTAAAATATGTTGCTGCCTCATTACTGTGCTATACATTTAAAAAGAAATGTCTTTTAATTTTATAGTAGGCCCTATATATTAAATATAAATATATTACTTTTTTCATGAATGTATTTTACAACCATACAAAGAGCAATGTGTAACATTTTACCAGATTTAGTCCAACACTTATTCACTTTTTTTTCACTAAAAGTTTAGATTTTATAAAATTCTTGTGCACTCATAATTCCTTTTTTAGAGTAACTTTTGCTGCTGAATTATCCTCTAACCTAGTTTATAATAGTATTTTTGTCATAGATTATGATATTTTTTCTTTATAAGAAAGTTGTCTATATTTAGTATTGTGTGTAACACACAAAAGAGTGACGATCAGGCCAACACACAGAAGAATAAAAATTCTACACTGATTAAAAAAATGGTGCTGGTATCGGATCGATATCGGTATCGGCAGATACTCAGAATTTTTGGTATCGGATCGGGATCGGTTCTGAAAAAGTGGTCCCGAGCCACCCCAAAGCATAACCATTCAATACATGTGTGGAGATGACCTTTCATGACCATTTATCTATAGGCAAGAGAAAAATTAAAGGTGGGAGGACATCTTACCCCATCTTAATCTATACAATAACAAGAAACATGGATGTTCTGGAAATATCATACTCACAGTTGACCATAAGATTGTAGGCCATGTTGCTGACAGCATTACTGCAGCACACTGGTACAGTCCGTCATCACTAAGAACGAGATGGTAACAGCTCAAGATTGAGTTGTTATTGAAGAAAGTGATCGTATCATCGGCACCCAGGTATGTTCCATTCTTCATCCAATGAATGGAGTCCACTGGCCCCACAACATTACATCTTAGATTAAAAGCATTGCCTTCTACTGGAGAGCCTGCTGGATTCACTGTCACTGATGATATTGGATCTAAATAAAGGAAAAAAATGTACTGGAGATAAAAAAAATTATCACAAGAATAATCATTAGAAATTTATAAAAACATATTTAGTGTGTGTTCTCACCAACTATTTGAATCTTTTTTGTCACTGCAACAGAACTGATTTGCTGTTTGAAACCAAATAACATAAGCAAAAGTTAATTGGATTTTGTGCTCAAATGTTTGTTTTGAAATCACCCTCATTTAAAATGTGTGTACAAAGTACAGCAAATTATTCTGAGATCCAATAGATAATGCTGGTAAAATAACCAAAGATTATTGTAGTTTTTTTTTCTTTCTCTCTATCTGTTGTTTTGGTTTACAATGATCTTTATATTATTTTATCATTAAGAGCTAAGAATTTATACAATTTTATTGTCAAATTTATGGTTTTGCTGATCCTTGCTAAGCTGCTACCTTGATTAGGCTATTGTATAATATTTTAAATGTTAAATGATTCAGTGGTCACATAAGGGAGCAGTCTACAAAACACTGGACACTGAACATAGTTCAAATACATTGAACTGTGAGGGTAACATTGCATTTAAATAAGCATGTAACCCTAAAAATCCTTTATGTGTGTTTCTTAAAGAAAACATAACAGGAAGTAAAGTACATGATTTTTAACAATTTTACCTAGAACATAAGAAACATTTAATACAACTCAAGAAATCTTATTTGTAAAGATATATTAGGGATATATTAGGGCTGTCAGTCGATTAAAATCTTTAATCTAATTAATTACATGATGTGTCGATTAATTAATCTAATTGCAATTAGAAAAATTATTTGATTCAACATAAAATTTTTAGGCTACACATAAACATTTAGGCTACAATGGCCTAACATAAACTATGGCACATAAAAGAAGATAATTTGAGAAACAACTCAATATTTTTTGTTCATGCAACGAAAGTCACTGGTAACCAAAACAGCTTAGTTACCAACAGTCTTCAAAATACCTTATTTATGTTCCACAAAAGAAAGGTTTGAAACAACATAAGGTTGAGTAAATGATGAAGAATCAAATTTTTTGGCGTTGAACTTCCCTTTAAGGTTTTATTTGTATAGTAGTATTATATTTAAAGGTTGCAATAGGGTGATTGTCTTCAGAAACATTTTTGGTATGCTGGTTGAAAGTCTCTTCACATACCGATAGCAATCATTAAGTTAAGTGGTCTAAAAGTATTTATCTGTATTTATATATTCTGTGGAATGCGTAGGACAAGAAATGTTAGGAAAAGCGTTTGATTGGCTTTCTTACCTGCCTGTCAACATGTGTATTTGTATACCTCTGCGCACCCGGTTCACGCAGAAAGGATACGTCATCAGCGCATTCACATACGCTGTGCAAACAGAGCGAGAATGGCAGACAAACATCAACAACCTGATCTTCCTTCCTGGTATTGTAGTACTTTTACTAACTGTACTATGAAGTTTTCTCACCGATGAATGATACATGATGTATTGTAGTAATGTTGTCTCTAGTCATCTGGTATCTGGGTGCGTTCATTGGTTTCAGGGTGGTGTGCTTTGGACAGCGATTTGCAGGGATGGGTGGGAGTTCGATTTCAGTGCTATCAGGCGAAAGTTAGCATTTTCAAGATCTACTACTGCCCTTTAATGAAACTGAGGATACGTAAATAAGAAAATAAAATTGCCAGCAGGTGGCGGGTAAATGATTTGATGCATTTCAACCGGCGAATTATTCAGGGAATTAAGTAACTGTGCTCTCTGCTGAAGGCCTTGGAATCATTATTGATTACCTGATTCGTCAAAACGGGTGGACATTAGAAACCTAAACACCGCGTGGGTTGCTCAGAGACGGCCAACAATCTGTTGCTTAAAGGGGCACCCCGTCATAGAGTCCATGCCCATGTTTCCAACAAGTTGATATGATTTCTTGTAGGGGGTCTTGAATGATAAGTTAGAGCAGTACGTTGGTTAAAAAACTTTCTCGAGAATGGTAGACATTTGATATGTTGGTCAAAACAGCTATGTGTCAGCACAGCTAGCCGTTTGGCGAAGTGTCCTTTACAATAGTAGATGAGCTTCTGTCAAGACGTCTGCACCCCGTCTCTTCCGTAGGAAAGGAGGGACTGAGACAAAAACTGTAAAATTCCGAGGCCCGAGACACTTGTAAACTAGCACATGCTTAGCGAAAGAGACGACGCATTTGCTAAGGATTCGATAAAAAAAATACTATATTTTCCTTCTTTAAGAGTAAGCTGGCATCCCGAGCGTTATGATTATGCGTAGGGCAATGGGCGGTAATACCACTCCTTATTTTGGTTAGTCGATCACATGATGACCGATATTGAAAGGGCAGAGATCTCGTCGATATCGAGGTAGCCGTATTTGAGTACTGCAACCTAAACAATTAAGATGATGAAAGATTTAAATGAAATTAAGAAAGACTAGAGAGTAAAAGTGAGTAAGAAGTGGAGCAAAAACTAAACCTTAAATTGGGCATTGCTTAATAACGCACTTTTAACTGTTTAATACCCGAACTTATGCCCAGCCATGAGTAGAAGTAGGTCAAGCAAATGAATGCAGTGTCGATTGAGTAACCTTTGACCTGTAACACTATCTAGTCATTTTTTTTGTAGGTGTTGTGAAAAATTTTATTTCTATGCGGCAGTCCACAATTGTAAACCGGTGGGATAATGGGGATACTGAAATACAATTTCTGCGTCAGCTATTTTAAACTGGTTTGATCACATCCGGGTTACTATATGCATAAAAAAAACCCCTATACAAAATTGATAGGCATCCTGAGATCAAATACAAAAATAATACAACCATCGACGTATTTCAAAATTTTTACTTTTTTTGTAACATATATCATCACATTTTATATTAGTGCTACCAGTATTATGCCTTTCTTATGATACTTTTGGGAAACGCAGCCATGTTTGAATGCACTGTCAGCAGTGAGCGAACGCTCTCTGTGATTGATTGGTTCTGTCTTGCAAAATTTGCGTGTGTTCAGATGAGCAGGAAAATAGTTCTATCCAACACAATTACTCGCCAACAAAGGTTATTCGTCCAATTCAATGCATATTGTACGCATTATTATCATTTTCGCTACTCACGTGTCATATGGATGCCGGGAATGCATTTTCATGAATTGTGACTTTGCCTACACATATCCCACGGCGTCAGAGGAAAATGCAATCTAAGTGTTCTAACTGTTATTTAAGTGCATTTCGGACAAGAGCATTTACTGTAAAGATCATTATGCACCATTCTGCCTTGAACATGTTACAAATATCCAATCAATTTGTGTTAGACGTTTCATTGCGAAATTAGAATAGCCGTGTCAAATTAGCAGTCAATTAATATGAGACTGACGTTGGAAATGGCAAGTAAATGATATATTTTATTGACTTTGCACAAACTTTGCAGTATGGGTAATGGACAATGTCCATGTCAATACAGAAATACCAATGCCATTTTGATATGGAGTTGCCATTTGCTATTGCCATTTTAAATGAAAATTTCGACCTATATGCTCCATAAAAATGAACAAAGCCAATAATAAGCGCATGAATAACCAAATATGGAAGAAGAAAGGCCCGAAAATCTGGACCCATTGATTTTAATTTGATTCGACTGTTCGTAAACAATCCAACCCGAAAGTTGGCACAGCGAACGAATTGACCAGAAAGCAGACAATTTCAAATGTCAAGATAAATATTCAAAGACACCTTCCAAGACTTAAAAACAGTGTTTACACACGTTGAAACCTAAATGGCTTCTCACTCAGCGTCTACCTACACAGTCGTAAGTCTATAAGGTTCTTGGATACGGCTTGTGTCTTAAAGGACACAAGATTATAGTAAGATTAGTTGTTAGGTAAATATATCCCAAAGACTCCACGGTAGAAACAGTGCTAGGATATTTTGCTGAGCTTGTGTACTTAAATTATCTCAAAGTTACGTCGAAGACAAGTTTCAGAATCCAGATGAAAAATAAGCCAAGTTAAATAGTGATACATGGGGAAAGAGTCCTAGCTGATAATTTTGTAGAAAAACAATGGGAACACAAAGTGGCTTTAAAGATTGTGGTGCGTTTAATCGACCGAGGGATTGATAAGTCTTGCCGCCACGGAGTATGCATATAGAACAGAAACTGTCAAATAGTACATCTAGTAGGGAATTAGACAACAACGACTGCTGTTTTTAGAACCCCGAAAAATACGAACTGAAAGACCATAGACCACAATCCGGGGAATTTTGTCATACTTCTCTTTGTCAACATCCGGTGCTGGGAAAACATCGTAGAGTGTTAATAGCCTAGCTAGCTATTGTAGAGTATGGATAGTATGAACATGGAAGATGAGGGGTAAATACAAACAGAAACCATGACAGTTAGGCTTCATTAATACGTTGCAACTTCTGTTGTTTAATGTTTTCTGTGTTTTTTATCTTTTCTCTATATCTTCTGTTTAAACTGCCATCAAACGCCTGTTCAAAAAACTAAATGGCCGGGTATGTCGCCATCTTAAGACTCGATCCAGATCACCATGCATCCGTTAACTTGTGAGCCTACTATAAAGTAGCAAATGCGATTCGGCCCTATTTAAAATTTAAACTCGTTTCAATTAGCGTGTCAAGTGTACATCAAACAGAAGGTGCATCGATGTTTTATAAATATGGGGAATATGGCCATGTAACATGCTGGGAAAGTTAGGGCTTTAAACACCTTGATTAGCAATGCTGCATGCAGTATATTGCCAAAAGTGACCCAAATGGTTATTAAGTATGGGGCTAATATTTTGTTTATTTATATGCGCGAGCAACTTTAAGCTCGAACAGTCCCAATTTTAGCCAGTGCGTAATGTGCCATAACTTTGCCAAAACGGCACAGATACATTTAGGATAACTGGGGCCACATTTGTGGCATCATTTAGTGTCACCCATAACTTTGCCAAAACTGGCCCAGATACATTTTAGGATAACTGGGCCACATTTGTGACATCT